>CM054998.1:9729168-9898184 GCA_029030765.1 Salix suchowensis
ATTGATATTGTAAAACTATTCATTATTTTAAAAAAAACATTATTTAGTCGGAACAAAACAGGCATAACAAAACTGGAATGTTATAGCCGAATTTGAGAATTTCAAGAACAAACCAAAATTTTAAACAAGATAAAAACTAAACTATTTTATCTTATTTTTTAACTGATAATTAAACCGAAATAGTTTAAACAAGATAAAAATTACACTATTTTATCTTATTTTTTAACTGATATAAAATAATTAAACCGAAACAGAATGAGATTAACAACTCTAATCTACATAGATCTGAAGAGACTATGAAACCCCATGAAGTCTCAAGAGACCAAGAGACCTGGCCACCGTCAGAGACAGAAAACAGAGATATATAGCTAAGAGACCAACCCCGAGAGACTTATCTAACTTCATCTTCTTCCTCGGCAAAATCACCAGGGCCCAGACCAGGCCTCCCATCAGAAACCCTATCGTCTCGTAGAGAGAAGGATCTTCGGGGACGACGAATGGAGATGGATACGTGGATCCAGATGAGATCACCAGTGAAATCCCCAAACCCAGCAACGTGTTGAACATGGGACCCGCATAGCAGCCTGAGATTGCAATCTGCGTCCCATCGGAGCCGCCGTTTGCCGCCATTGCCACGTTAGCTATCAAATCCCCGAGCGAGTTGCCCCAGGCCAGGACGGTTAATCCAAGAACAGAAGGGTTAATCCCAATAACGTATCCCAGCGAGATCAATAAAGAGACCAGTTCTTCTGCGATGATGTACGTCCAGGTTACACTCATCAAGAATCCACCGGCGAGCCATGGGAACAAGGACTTGTTTGGTGGGTTAGATTTCTCTGTCGTCGAGCATGCAAGATTGCAGAGAACCACCCCGATCAATCCTGCTATCAGATAAGTTACGAGGCTGGTTCTAGATTCAAACTCCTTTCCCTGATGGGTGGTGCAGAGCGCTGCCAGTAGAATCGGTGCCGACGCCACAGAAACCACTGCAAATGGCCTGGACCACCTCTCCTCGCTAACCACTGGTATAGTCAATCTTCTCGGCAAGTACAGGGGGAACTCCAAAACATAGAGAAAGCTACCCAGGTAATGTGAAAAGGAAGAGTCGAGATTACAAAATGAACTTGGCTGATCTTCGACGGCGGTTTTGTCCACCGGAGTTGGTTTTTCATGATCAGAATGGCCGAGTAAAGGTACACTACCCCTCTCCAAAAAATCCTCCTCCTGGCTGCCATATACAGCTAAACGATTCTCTTTCCGGTACTGATCGAAGTGCATGATGCAAACCACACCGACGTAACCCAGGTAGATAGAAAGAAAAGAAATGGCGCCCCACAAGGATATTTTTCCGACAACAAGAATCAAGAGAAGAGAAGAAAGAGAGAACAGGAAGAAGCAGACATCTCTAATGAAGCTAGACTTGTCAACTGAAATTTCTCGAGAACCAGTTAGTAAACTTATAACACCAACCACCACACTAGACACAAAAAAAGCCCCGCCCAGAATACTATTCAGGCCAACATCGCCGCTGCTAGACCTGGTGAAGGAAACAACACTTGCAAAAACATCCGGAGCGCCATTGCCAAGTGAAAGAAGGGTGGCACCAGCAATCGTTGGAGAAAGCTTCAAAAGTTTGGACAAGCTTTCTAAAATGGGACAGAAGTAATCCGCTGCCGTGTTGCCTAGCAGGTAGAACAGAACAGCCAGCCAAAGTAGCAGCAAAAAATACCCTACCATAGAAAACTGACCGCAAGAACAGTAAAAAACTTGAAGATAGTTTATATACCCTTTGGATCTGCATCCAATGTGAGACTTGACATAAACACACTTGGACTTGTAATCTATGTAGTCGTGAATTCCGCTGCATCCATCAGTTTTGACCGATTCTTGAAGCAGTAAAGAATGGTTTTTGTTGACTTTTGGTTCAGTGGGTTGATCGATGAAATACGAGGTTGCGAGATAGAAAAAGAAGAGGAAGAGAAAGGTGATGTTAAGGAAACGAATGATCTTCTTGGACTTGGGTCTTGAGGTACTGAAACCTGCCATTCACAAGAAGCTTGTAGAGAAGGCGTTAATGGGTTTAGACACAGAAAAAATGAAGTTCTTAAACTGTTTGCTCCTAATAAACTTAGTCTAATTTTAATATTATCAGCAAGGGAGGGATGCAGTTTGTACAAAAGTGTGCGACGAGCGTTAATGAAAGAAGGAAAAGATGAACTAACAAGACAACTAGAGTACAAGAGTTAAATCTAAACTTGAAAGAGATGTTTCAAGCATGATCAACCCAGTCCGCCATTAGAGATGCATGATCCATCAAACTGATAACAGCTATATTAGCTGGTGATATCACGTCAGTAAACTAGCAGGAAAGAGAGGTTACATGCTATATCACATCATCAACGTTAGGATCAAATGTAAAATTCTTGGCGGCACTATATATATATATATATATATATATATATATATATATATATATATATATATATATATATATATACTTTTGGATATGTAAGCTTTTAGTTTACTTCAACCACCATGGCTGGCTGGGAAGAATATTTTAGTTAAGCTGTAACTATCATCATCTGTTTGAGAAATGGAGTGGAGAGATCATGGGAGAGAGGTTTCCTAGCTGGATTCTTGATTGAAAAGTTCTTTAATCAGCCATGATGGTCTCGAATGGCTAAGGAAACGTTCAATCTTCCTCATCGATCCTGATCATTTCGAATTTGCTGCCATTTTATATGTACCTCTAATGAGTACATGCATAGGAAACTTCCTGGCAGATATAGAGTAGAACTCAGAGGTAGTGCAGGAGAGAAGGAGAGGGAGCTGCTGCAGATAAAACTTCATCCGAAAGCATTCTCTCAAAAGAAAGTGTTGGTGTTGATACATCAAGGATTTATCTTTCTTACTTCTTCTTTTTCTTGCAACTCTTCACTAAATTGAAGAGTAGAGTGTGGTTGCTTAGAAGTACAGTTTAGGTTTATATTTTTACTAAGGGGTGTTTGGGAATTACTTTAAAAATGATAAAGATAAAAAATGAAATTTTTTGTTTTTGATTTAAATAAAAAAAATAGTGGTTTTTGATATTTTAATGTGTTGATATTAAAAATATTTTTTTAAAAATAAAAAAAATATTTTAAAATCTATTTTAAAAAATAATCACAGCTACCGTCCCAAATATTATTTTATTTAAAAAGCAACCATGATGTGATTATCATTTATCTTTGGCTTAATTAATCTTAGTCCCTCTGCTCATAAACACGATTATATTATGAAAAATATGTAAAAAATAAATAAAATAGATGAGAATTGTATTTGTTGTTAATTTAGATTGTTCAATGTGACCATTTACATAGAAAATACATATAATAAAAAAAAAGACACACAGTAAAAAGATTGAATGAAAACCAATAATAATAATAAAAAAAAATAAAAAATTTGCAACGCTGTTCAAAAAGAATGTTCAAATATTCTTATTTAAAAACCAAGTAAAAGTTAAACAATGTTTTATTTTAAAAAATCATCAAATTTGTTTTATTTATTTATTTTAATCAATCTTAATTAAAACTAAACACTTGCTAGTTTGGGTATCTCACATTTATATTTAGTTAGTTTATATTTTCAAAAATAAATTAAAGCTAAAAAAAGTCAAGCATGTGACTTTGGTGCCCAGCACAATCAGCTCATTAAAATAAAAAGTCACATTTATTTAGCTTTTCTTTCTTTGGGCCTGTTTGTTTCGGCGGTACAACCGTTGTTTGCTCAAAATTCAATTTTTTTTTTCATTTTAAATGAAAATTTTTTAGTATTTTTAAATCATTTTGATATGTTATCAATTTTTATATATTTTTAAATAAAAAGCACTTTCAAAAGCAACCACAACCGCCCTCCCGAACATGCTTCTCCGAAGACAATAAAAGTGGGATTTTTTTTTTAAAGCAAGAAAAAAGAAGTTGACATTTTATCTTTTATTGCAGACAAGGCATCACTAGCCTACCCAAATTCAAGCTACTAAATAAATGGTTGTAAATGAAATGAAAAACTCTCTTTTAGCATGGTCTATTTGTTTTGTCACATACTTGACTTTTAATGAGCTGGCCGAGACTCTTATAGGTGTGCTGTGACTTTGTCTATCATGAAAAACTTGATTTATTTTTTTTGTCTTCAACAAACATGACGTGATTACAAAAAAATTTCAATCTACATAATAAGTTTCGAGTTCAAGTCAGGACATGTATCTTTTATAAAAACTTGAGACAATCAGGGTTTTACTCGCTCACCTGAGTCAATAAAATACGCTTTTCGGGGATGAGGGTTTCCTCGCATTAAAAAAATAGTCTATTTTTTCAAGCAAGATGAAGGAAAAAAACTAAATCAACTGAATGTTATCTCATTTAATAAAACAATGCAATTTTGTCTCTCCTTTCTAAAATTCATGGAATAAAAAATGTGGAAACTAAGGTTTTTGACCAAAACCAACATCCCAATAGTCAAATGGATTATGAAGTAAGAAAGAGAAAAATAGGTGGACCAGAAAGTTTTTTTCCATGAATTTCATACCAGATACAATATTTTATAGTGTTTTACACTTTAATCCTTTATTTTTTAATTGTTTGTTTTATTACAAATCATAAGAAAGTGGTTATTAATTTGACCAAAATAGAATTAATAATAATAATAACCAAAACCCAGGTGTCTTTTAATAATTCATATAATTTTAATGCTTGATTTGTATCTTTATCAAATGATTTTTTTACAATGGGGATTAATTTCTTGAATGTTATTTTTTCCCAAATCGTTATGTTAACAACATTGGGAGAAAAATGCAATAATTTAACAAAAATGATAAAATATGGAAATTACTATATTAGAAAAATACATTTATTTCATTTTAATTTATTGAAAAATACATTATATGACCAATATGTATGCTAAAACCTTATTTTTATATGTTTAACGTGCATGCTAGAATTTTTACATGTATATATATATATATATATAGTCTTTTTGTTATGATGAAAAATTTACCATGATCTAATAAATTGTATGATTATAGACTAATTGTGTCTTGTATTAATTATTATTTGCTAATCTTTGTTTTTGTATTAAAAAAGGTATTGAAATATCTATAAAATACCTTAGAACCTCTATAAACTTATTCATGACCTTAAAAAAAAACAAAAAAGACATATTAAAAAATAAAATAAACTTGAAACTAAAATTCAAACCGAGTTTATATATGTTTTTTTTTATGAACTTTAAAATACACCTAATATGAATTTTTCTCATCAAATGAAATAATTTGACACAAATATCAACTATTTTAGTGGTTTAATCGATGTAAACAATATTTCTCTCTCTGTATTGCTGGAATCAAGGACTAAAAAATAACATAAATAATTTTTTATATCAAAATTAAATCTGAAAAAAAATGAGAAACCAAAATTGTATAGTTTATGTTATTTTTAAAGTTAAGGGACCAAATTATATCTTTCTTGAAACTTTTGGCAAGCCACCTATGACCAAAATATATCTTTCTTGAAATTTTTGACAAGTCATTAATATTTGATATCATTTTCATTTCAGTTTCTATTATTCAAATTCCACCACCAATTGACTAATAAATCAAAAGGTAATTAATCTTAAATTTAGATAAAATTATCTAAAATAAAACATTTAAAGATCAAAATAAATTGTTAAAAATAAATAAGACCATCCACAATTATGTTTTTTGCATGAATAGTGCTAACATGTGCACTGAATATCTCACACATTTTAATATTTAGTATAGTTTGTCATTGTGATAAATATTATTTTTAAAATAATTTTATTTATTTATTAATGTATTAAAATATTTATTTTTTAATATTAACACATTAAATTAATATAAAAATATAGAAAATATATATATTTTTTTAAAAAGTGCTGCTTAAACATGCAAATGTTTGTTTGGGAGTGTAGATTGCAGTTGTTTTTTGAAAATACTTTTTCATTTAAAAATATATTAAAATAATATTTTTTTTATTTTTTTAAAATTATTTTTGATATCAGCACATCAAAATAATCTAAAAATATAAAAAAAAATTAAAAAAAATAAAAAAATAAAATTTTTTTTTAATTTTTTTCAAAAACGTTTTCTTACCAAACACCTCCTTAATACTACACGCCATGGCAGTTAAAATCGCGAGTCAACTCGCAAACTCGTACGAGTTTGCGAGTTGACTCTTCAAACCGAGTTGGACCGGTAGAAAAATCGAAACCGGTCAAACTCGGTCAAACTCGGTCCAAAATCGGTAAAAATCGTAAAATCGTAAAAATCGGACCGATTTTACTATTTAACGAATTCTGTCGTCTCAGCTTCCTTCACTCTTCGTTCATTTGAAATTTTCCTTTCAATTTTTCACAAAGCACAACAGACAGTCAGACACTCACCCGTTCTCTTCACGCCTTGGTCACACGCACCCGTTCTCTTCTTCCCCAAATTCTCAGAAAACCTTTCAATTTTTCACGCCTTGGTCACACGCATGACGCACCCGTTCTCTTCTTCCCCAAATTCTCAGAAAACCTTTCAATTTTTCACAGCAGAAAACCTTTTGCCCTAAATTCGCAGCTCGAAATTCTCTTCTCTTCTCAGCACAAAACACCCAAATCATCAGCCCTATACCCCAAAATCTTCTCTTCTCTTCTTAGCTCAAAACCCCCAAAATCGTCAGCTTTCAACCCCTAAATATTCTCTTCTCAGCTCAAAACCCCCAAAATCATCAGTTCTGAGTTCGGTGGCCTCCTCCCCAGGACCCCAGCTGTTGTTCTCATCCTTCTCGTCGCCATTAAAGGTTAGTGCTTCTTGTTGTTCTCAGTTGCTTGATTTTGGTTTTATCATTTATAAATATTAAAATAGAACTGACGATTGAAAGAGCTGTGAAAAAATGGATTTAAATCCTGTTCTTGATGAGGATTGGTTTTGTTCCATGCTTTGTTTAATTTATTATAATCACCGTGGAATCAAGCTGGATTTTCTGTTTGGATTTTTGTTATAATTTATTATAATCCCTCGATGAAGCTTGATCGTGATTTTGATAATTTGACAAAATAGCTTGGAGTATATCTGACTGATGGTATCTTGGATGCATATGTTTAGCAATCGTTTCAGTGCTGGCCTTGGAAGTTCTTGTCATTGATCTTTTTTTTTTATGTCTCTCTCTGTGAGAGGGGATGCTTGGTTTTATCAATGTCGGGGAAGGGGGAACTTGCATGTCTGTCAGTTTATTTGATTTCTAACATGAAGGCCAAATGGCTGGCCTGCATTTATCTCGGTATGTCACTGATCATACCAGTTTTCATATGCAAATGTTATAAATGATAGATTAAGCCATCAAAGCAGTCAAGCTAGGTGAAATATTAGAGCATTCTACCTGTTATTAACTACTGAAAATATTAGAGCATTCTACCTGTTATTAACTACCTGGAAATTAATAAATCATTGATTTCACACGCAAAGTAGACTTACTGAAGGAAATATCTCTGCTCTTCCTGTTATTAACTACTGAAATTTTGACATATCTTGCTCTTTATCACCATGAACTTTTGAATAAACATGCCATAATATTTTGAAATAATTCATACCGATTGAGCATGATGGCAGATGAAATGGATAAGCTGTTTAATCATTGTTGGACATAATCTCTTGTTCTCCTGCATTTCAAAATATATCCCAAGTTTCAAATTATTGGATGTCATGCATGGGAATTTCATTGTGTAGCTGAGAATTTATTGCGTGGCTTGTAATTGTCGAATTCCCAAGTTACCTTATTTGATGTATTATTTCAATGAATTGCAGATTACATGGCATCCAAAAAAACTACCAGATGGCGATAGACTTGATGTGGGATGGCAGCATGGTATAGATATTGAGAACACTTCAAGAAAAGTTCAATGCAAGTATTGTCAGAAAATTTTCAGCGGAGGCATTTATCGTTTCAAGCATCATTTGGCTTGCACTCGAAAGGATGTTGAGCCATGCCATCAAGTACCAGCAGATGTGAAGCGGATGATGTTAAATGTGTTGGTGAAAAATCTAGAAGCATCCGAGAAGAAAAGAAAGGCTCTTTCTGTTTTTTTAGAACTCGCGAAGATGCAGACGAAGATTTTGAAATTAGCTCAATTAACAAGGGAAAGAAACCAATAAGTGGAAGTGGAAGTGCTCAAATGACCATCAATCGGATGCTAAAGAAGGATATTAGAGAAGAAGCATGTCAACAAATAGCAAGGGTTTTTTTACACTAGTGCTATTCCTTTTAATTGTGCTAGAAACCCTGAGTTTGTTAAAGCGCTTGAATTAGTTGCAAAACATGGGCCTGGATTTAAGCCTCCATCTTACCATGATATTAGAGAGAAGTACTTAAAGCAAGAAGTAGATAACACAATGCGTTTGCTTGATGACTATAAGCTAGAATGGCAAAAAACAGGCGCTCAATAATGTCTGATGGATGGACTGATAGGAAAAGACGCTCTATTTGTAACTTTTTGGTTAATAGTCCTAGAGGAACTTTTTTTTTATCATCTGTAGACACATCTCATATATCCAAAACAACATTTAAAGTATTTGAGATGTTAGATGCTATTGTTGAAAGGATTGGAGAGGCAAATGTGGTGCAAGTCATTACTGATAATGCTGCGAACTATAAGGCAAGCTGGGCATTTATTGATGGAAAAAAGAAAAAACTTGTATTGGACACCATGCGCTGCTCATTGTATTGATTTGATTTTGGAAGATTTTGAGAAGAAACTAGAGGTGCATGCTGTAACCATTGGTAAGGGGAGGAGAATCACCACTTATATATATTCAAGATCTCTCCTTATTTCCATGCTGAGAAAGTTCACAAAAGGACAAGATTTGATCAGGCCAGGTGCCACTCGATTTGCCACTGCATACTTGACTCTTGGATGTTTGAACAATTGTAAGATTACACTGATGTCAATGTTCACTTCCGTCCAATGGAGGTCAAGTCGGTATTCAAAAAGTGAAGAAGGGCGGCAAATTCAAAATTGTGTTTTGGACAGCAAGTTTTGGCATGATGTCTCTGAATGCATCAATGCAGCATTTCCTCTTATAAAAGTTCTTCGATTAGTTGATTCAGATGAGATACCGGCCATGGGTTTTATATATAAAGCCATGATGGAAGCGAAAGAGAAGATAAAAGTGAATTTTGGAAATGTGCAAAAAAGGTGCAAATTATCTATTATGTCAATTGTTTATTTAATATAACTATTGTTTTATCTTATGTTATTTAATGTTGATGTTAATATCCTAATTTTTATTTTCTTTTGTAGATATATACCTGTATGTGATATTATTGATGCAAGATGGGAGCTTCAACTTCACAGACCTTTGCATGCATTTGCTTATTGGTTGAATCCTCATTATCATTATATTACTGATTATAAACAAGACAAAACTATTAAATATGGAATGTATGACTGCTTGGATCGGATGGTGCCTGATGAAGTAGAGAGGGGTAAAGTTGATTTACAACTTAATATATTCTCCGAAGCAAAGGGGTTATTTGGCATTGAGGCTGCCAAAAAAGCAAGGGATAAAAAGACTCCAGCTAGATGGTGGGATTCTTATGGAGATGAATGTCCAGAGCTACAAAAACTTGCAATTCGAGTTCTAAGCTTGACTTGCGCTCATCCGGATGTGAGCGTAATCGGAGTGCGTTTGAGATGGTAAGTTTTTTTTAAAACAAAACAAATATTGTTTTCATTTTTTATAAGAATCTTATATTTTATCAATTGTGAATTTTTTTTATAGGTTCATACTAAACGAAGAAATTGTCTACAACAGAAAAAAATGAATGACTTGGTTTTTGTGATGTGTAATTTGAAAATGAATGATAAGGACAAAAAGCAAGTCATTGATTTTGATGACGTTGTAGATGATCTTCCATCTGATGATGAATGGGTGACTGAAAGAGAAGGACATGGTGGTTCATCGAAGATTAATTTACTTCAAACTATTGATAGTGCAACACGAAGACAAAATGGAACAGAAGACGATAGTGATGAAGATAATTTTAATGGTGTTGAGATGAGTACTGAAGCCACCGAAGATTATTTTGAAACTTTGCATTCAAGGAGTTTAGAGTTAAATAATGTTGGCACCGGTAGTACTAGTAATCTTTTTCATTGTGATGCTATTGATGCAATTCCTGGACATAGTGAGGGGGGTGGAAGTGAAACTGAAGCTGGTTTTAGTTTACATTGTACGCCAGCTGAAGATTTGTTTTAAATTTGTTATTTTTAACTTATGAACTTTTAGTGACATAATTATTTTGTAATGTGTTTTGAAGCTATTTTACATCATGTATGAACCTAAACTAATTAAGTTTTATGTCCATAATTATGCTATTTTGTATTCAGAAATATTTTACAAACGATTTTACGATTTTTCTTCTCACACGATTTTAGCTGTGATTTTACGATTTTTGTACGGACATTTCGGGTACGATCTTTCTACGATTTTACGATCCGATTTTACGATCCGATTTTTCAGAGCCCTTTCCGATCCGTGTCAAAATCTCGATTTTGACTGCCTTGCTACACGCCACACCAGCTCTGTCTGCGCGCCTTGAAACGGATAAAATCTCTCTTCTTCTCCACTGTCTCCCTCTCAAAGCTAAAGCCACTGAAACTGAGAAACGCAGTTAAAAATGCTAGCAAACCCTGGCACCAGTACTCTCCACCACAGAGCTAGTTACACACACAACCCTCCATTTTCACTCACTACTCATCGCTGCAAGCTCTCTCTCTCCCCAAATTTCTCTCGCTTCTCCAATTCTGCAAAATCCAACTTTTCTTCGCTTTCTCTGCTTCTATCAAGAAGAAAGCGAGAAAGGTTGTTTACTGTTGTCAATGCTTTCGAGGAAACTTCCGTGGCACATGACGCCCCTCAGTCTTTGCCTCAGCCTATTTCTGTCAAAATCCCCGTCGGTGACAGACATGTAAGTATACTAATATGCTTAGTTCATTTTCATTTTCATTTTCATTTTTTTGTGGTTTCGATGATTTTATATTTAAATTTATGAGGTTTTTCTTAGGTAGGTAGAAATTGGTGTAATTTTAACATATTTTGTTTTGGATAATGTATAGAATCGTGGAGTTTTTATCAGTAATGGTAAAAGATTATGAAATGTGAACTTGTGTTTGATTTTTCTATCTTTTTGTTTGAATAATCAATTTATCAGTTTAATTTAGGGTGGTTTTGATGTTTTTTCCCCCTGTAGATATTGGTTGAGACGGGTCATATTGGGAGACAAGCTAGTGGTTCTGTCACTGTGACGGATGGGGAAACTGTAAGTAATGATGAGTGCAGATGGGTCTATAAGTGCTATTTTTTGATATCAAAGAAAGAAATTGTTGACCTGTTCGATATGTAGACTTTTGAACTTTGATTCTTTGTTACTAAAAATGAGATCCATGTTCAACTTTTATTAACTTGTGCTATCTTATTAGTTTGCATGGGAGTTACCAAAAGACTTCGTGTACTTTCACGTGACGTGAAATGATCAGAAGTTAATGATATGTTGTGAATTAAAAGGCACTCCCAGCAATGAGTTTAAATTTGAGTTGAATTCCATTGGTGGGTTTTAGCTAGTCTAGTTGGTGAAATCTTAACATTTTTTTTTGTAGATTGTCTATACATCTGTTTGTTTGGATGATGTTCCTAGCGAGCCTTCTGATTTTTATCCTCTGTCTGTAAATTATCAAGAGCGATTTTCTGCAGCAGGTCGAACTAGGTATGCATGATTTTTTTAACCCTTTGGAATTTATCTCAAAATCCTGTGAAGAAGACTAATATATCTGCTATTGCTTTAGTGGAGGATTTTTCAAACGAGAAGGGAAGTTGAAAGATCATGAGGTACTAACCATCTCTTACAAGTACAAAAATGCTTAATATAGCAGATGCTGAAGCAGCTATCTTTAACTATCACCTTTCAATCTAAGATTTTAACTTCATTCCTTTATATTGTATTTTGTTTGCGTGAGTTTAATTTGCTCACATATCTTAGCATAAGTCAGAAATGCTGCAAGGATTTGCTGTATGCATTTGGTGGATATCACATAACTTGTCTTTTTATTGGAAACAACATGATCTAAATAGCTGCCAACATTTTTAGATAATGCTGATGTCCTGTTTTCTACAATAATGTGAAGGAAATGAAAATATGAATGGTGATACTGCATCATTAATAAAAAAACCTCACACTCTTGTCAGCCAATATTTTATAATTGATTTATGAACACAGGTGCAAGGCACATGAACACAAGTATAAATTCAGATTATGTAGACCATAACAATTGTAAGATATACCATATATATGTCTAGCACATAATATGGTATATATCTTATACCACAAGTATCGTTTATGATGTTATGTGTGCGTACTATGTCAAATTCTTTCTCTCTCTCATATCACATGAACCTGTTAACTAGGAATCTAGGATTATGAGGCTTGAGCTATACTATATTTATCTTAAATATTATTTCTTTAGCCATTTTTACTTGGATAACTTGAAGAAGAGCAAAGATAAAACTAACTTATGTAGCTTTTGTTACTTTCCAGAAGCATATTGCAGTATTTCTCTTACAAACTCTACTCTCTCTACCTTTGGAAAATGTTATTGTCACATATCGTTTCATGTAGCTGTTCTTTGGTTGCTTCTAGGTTCTTATTTGTAGATTGATAGATAGGCCTCTGCGGCCAACCATGCTCAAAGGCTTCTACCATGAAACCCAGATACTATCTTGGGTAAGTCTTATTAAAGTTTTTTTTTTGTCTGCTTAGATATTGTTCTTAGTATCTCCATGGATTGTCTATTCAGTTTAAGAATCATATCATGCAGTCTTATTTTTTATTGTTGTTCTGTTTGTTTGTTTTGCCAAATTACATTTACAAAAGATATATGAGGTCGCCACTCAATTATATTTCAAACAAAGGAAGGTCCTGGGATGAAATTTAGGAACCATTTTCTTTGTGGAAAAACCTAGCAAAGACTTTGGAATTGTTTGTTTTGTGTTGATATTTTGGAATGGAGGGAGAGGAGCAAGGAAAGAGGGATAACTAAATATAGGAACCAAAGAGAAACATAAAAAATAGCTCTAGGGAAAAAATGGTTGTTATGGAAGTTATTAATGTAGTTTTTTTTTTCTTCCTATCCTTCGTTATCTACCATTCAACATTTTTGCACTAACTGCCAGTTTTCATGTCTTAAATGTTTGCAAGCTTATAATTTTTTTCAAACTCCTGGGAAACTATTTCTTGGTGCTGTAAGCCTCCTGTGGTTTGTTTGTATCTTCTCAACCGATTTTATTTATGACTTGGTAATTCAAAAGGAAATAAAAGCTGCGAAGTAGACAAATCTGAAAATTTCAAGCTTAAACAAGACCGGTATTTGTGTGACCATGTTATGTCCACTGCATTGATTTGAGCTGTCATGTATGTTCCTTTATGCTTGATTGCTAGTAATCAATGCTTAATCACCAGCATTTTGAAATTTGATGGGCTACTACTGGAATAATGAATTTGCTAAGAATTACCAATTACCATAACCTCTTCTGAACAGGTTTTGAGCTATGATGGTTTGCATTCTCCTGATTCTTTGGCTGTCACAGCAGCTGGAATTGCTTTGTGAGTCTTACCTTAAGTGCTGCTCTTTTATCTTCCTGTTCTTGAAGTGTTGAAGTTCCAAATATCATGTTATTGTGTACTTAATCTTACTTCTTAAACTTAATTGCAACAGAGCTCTTTCAGAAGTACCAAATACAAAAATGATTGCAGGAGTTAGAGTCGGCCTTGTTGACAATAAATTTATTGTGAATCCAACAACGAAGGAGATGGAAGAGTCAGAATTGGATTTATTGCTGGCTGGTACAGACAGTGCAATATTTATGATAGAGGTCAACCCATAGTTCTTTGATAATTATCTGAACTGCAAGGCCTTTTTGTGTGTATCATTTTTGTGAAATGATTTTTTTGCTGGATCATGCTTGTGGCAGTTCTACTGTATGCAGTACAAGTGCACAGTATATTCAATGGAGTCAGATTCCATCCAGGGCATTTCTAACCTTTTAGCACACCAAACTAAGATAGAAAAATGTAGTTATGGATGTTGGCCTTTGTGTTAAACCATCATATGATGTGGATGCACCGTTTACCATTTCATCGGACACACATTGAGAGTGCTTTTTTTTTGTAAAATCTAAAATTCTATTTCACTTGGTGTATGCATTCGATTCCACATTAGGAAAGGACAATTTTCAAGAGATTATTCGAGATGCTGTACTATCATTACCATCACTTTAATGTGATGGTCTGAGGAGTCAAAGTGGTCCTCTTGAATTTTCAAAGGCTTAAAGATCATTTGCATGCACATGCTGGTTAAATACTGACTGAAAAACACCATTGTCCTGAAAGAAGAAAAGTCATTGCAATCCAGATGGGCTTTAATCCTCAATAATTAATTATTCTGTTTTTGGGAGGCAATGAACAAGTTCTCTTATTATAACCTTTTGTCTTGGCACAACTAGGAAATGTGAGCAATAGATTTAGTTTGGGTCCTTGTATTGAGGCCTGGAAAATACCTCATTTCCTCCTTGCAGCTTCACTTTTTAGGAGTTATCTAAACTAGCCTGAGTAGTTGGTCCTTGGCCAGACTGCTTCTACAGTACTGATCATATCCTCCAGGGAAGAGACTGTTCAACATGATAAACATAACCTTATTACAGCAGTACTCCTATCATTCCTGATCAATTAGCTGGGCGTTGCTGGTACTTATGCTATTTCTGTCAAATCCTGACATTTTAGGATACTGCTATCTATGACAGGATGCTACCTTTCAGATCAAAAATTTGTATACCCTGGGGTTGAAAATAAAATATAGTTAGGTGTTGTGTTGATGTCTTTTTTAGTTGATTTGGTAGAAAAATAGAGGTAAATTATCTTATATGGTCATAGCCTCACAGATTTAGATTTTAATTGGCTGATTCTCTTTCTAGATAACTTTTATGTATGCATTTTTTTTTTACCTGTTCATTCATTTCTCTTACATAAACCTGAGATTACAGAATGAAATGGTTCTGAAAATAAACTTGCATTTCAGTACATCATGAGGAAACTTAATTGATTAGGTATAGCTTGTTAACCGTAGTAATGATACGGTAACTATATTAATGATGTGTGTCTAATAAACTTCTCAATCCATTACCTCTGTTGCTTGCAGGGTTATTGTAATTTTCTTACAGAAGAAAAGTTGCTTGAAGCAGTACAAATTGGGCAGGTTGTTTCTTTGATTAAAGTGTGCTGCGTATAATTTTCTCATATTTCTTCATGAACTGAGGTAGATATATTTAGTGCATTACTGTGAGATTTTGAAAGAGACAGGCTGATTTTTATTATTATTTACATGCATGATACATCCTTCTATATATATACAAGGCAATAGCTTATAAACAGGGAAAGCATCAAAATCTTTCCTAAACTAGGAAAGATTAATCTGGCATATAATGCAAGATTTCCCTTACTAATATTTACTAAGAATATCTTAGTAAATCCCTGACTTTGAGCCTGATTTCAAATTACCTATCAGAAAAAAGTTCATGTTGTCTATAATCTGTGACTGTTTCTGTGCAATATGCAGCAATAGCTGCTTAGCTGATTGGTGTATTGTATGCTAGTCAGCACTCATTATTTTGTTTGCTTTTAGTTATTTGAAAGTGGTCACATTCTTGATGCCACAATGTGGCTATGAATTGATAAAGTATTCTGTGGCCAATATGATTGCTATATATGTTGTTGTGATCTTTATTATGAGCTATTATTTAGTGAGGCAAGAAAATTAAGTTGTTGTATAGCATATTACCGATGAGAAAATATAATCCATGTATCCTCATGTTTTATCCTTTTATTGGTTAGGGACCAATTGTATTGATGTCTGGCAGATCTGATGCATGCTTTTTCCCTTTACGGGGCATGTTCAACTGTTTTCCTTATTTCTTGCATGTTCACTAAAGCCAGGATGCAGTGCGAACAATTTGCAATGAGGTGAGTGTTTTGGTGAAGAAGTGTGGGAAAGCAAAAATGCTTGATGCAATTAAATTACCTCCTGCTGAGCTATATAAGCATGTGGAGGTATAGTTTCTGTTTATCTTTATTATACATCATCCTTTCCTTCCAGAAGTTATTTAATAGCCACTGCTTCTTTAACTGGTTAAACTGTTTTTCGATTTAATAATAGTCTGTCTTTATTTGGTAAAACCTGGATAATAGATTCAAGGGTACTCTTGAAGAATTTGATTCTATATTATACAAATCATTTCTATTTTGATAATGGCACTAAATGTATGATGCATGATGTCTTAAGTTACTGAAGTTGCATAGCAGAACTATCAGCAACTAAGATAAAGGTTGCATTGCATGTTCTTCATTCTGCATTTGTGCCCATTGAGGAAGCTTTATCTTGCAATGTTCCTTTGGGTTTCTTATTTTCATGAATTATTCACATGATACTATTAATGTGCACTACCATGGAGGATGTTGCATGTCAAGTAATACATTAAATTAATTGCATTTACTGTTTGCCAAAAAAATTGAGACATGATTTTATAGACTGAAGGGACCTTTTTTAATGTAACAGGTTTGAACTGTCCAATTATCCATCCTAGAGATTTATGACTAATCTTGTGATTCCAGCTTACCTTTGTCTTCTTGCTCAAATTATTACTTGAGTACACTTGCTTTGCCAAGAGACAAACAAATAATGATACTGTTCCTTGTACAGGAAATTGCTGGTGATGAGTTGGTGAAAGTATTGCAAATTACAAGCAAAGTACCAAGAAGAAAAGCCCTTGCATCACTGGAAGAAAAGGTGCTTACTATACTCACAGAAAATGGATATGTAAGCAAGGATGAAAGATTTGGAACCCCCGAAACAGTTGCAGACTTGCTAGAGGTTGAACATGAGGATGAGGAAATTATTGTAGATGGTGAAGTGGATGAAGGTGATGTCCACATAAAGCCAATTGGACGCAAATTCTCTCCCTTGGTAATTCCAACTCAATTTTGGTACTCGTGGTCATTTTATCATGCGTGATATGGGAGTCCCAAGCTTTTTGACACTTTATTTTGATTTTCCTTTTCTAGTTGTTTTCTGAAGTAGATGTGAAGCTGGTATTTAAAGAAGTTACATCCAAATTCTTGAGGAGACGTATTGTTGAGGTATGTTGGTTTGTGGTCAGTGGAAGTGGAACTTGGGTTAATAGAAGAATAATAATAACTTTACATTCCTTCTTTTAAGAGGAGTTAAGAGAATCATATTATTTTTGGTCCCCTTCACTTCCCTTCCCTTCCCATTTATCCACAACAACAAGGCTGGCATAGACACACACAAACACAACCGAGTCTTTCATTTTTGAAAATTTCATGTGGCAATGATAAATTCTTTTAATTTTCTTGGACATTCAAACACATTTGGTTTCTTGTGGCATGCAAGAATTATACATTTTTCCAACACCAGTGTCTCACTTCAAGGGCATTACTATTGTCCATGCAGTAATGTAAAATTTTCTTTTTGTAACATTATTGAATTGCTAACTATTTTCTTATGAAAAAAAAGAAAAAATGTGTAACTTAACTTTGGCTCCAACATTTGGAATTATGGTTTACCATATAATAAAATCCTATTTTCTCTTACCTATCATATTATAATGTATTGGAAAGTTGCCATGGCTAGAAAATTCCAAGTGCCAAATAGTATGGAGTTAGTTAGGGTATGATTTTTCCATGAATGAGACTATGATTAATGCTAGCATGCTCACATGTAATTTTATTTTTTACATGCATTTTTTTATAGGGAGGAAAAAGAAGCGATGGGAGAAATTCAGATATGATACGTCCAATTGATTCCAAATGTGGATTACTTCCTAGAGCACACGGAAGTGCTCTTTTCACACGTGGGGAAACACAGGTTTGGTTAAATGTATTTTTTCTGTAGGAAATCAAAAAAATCTCCCAAGAAGAGACATTGACCCGTGACAGAACGAGTATCAGGACAACCGGCCCAATCAACATTACTATAAGGAATGAGACAAAGAGAAAAGCCACTAGGGAAGAACAATCGATGACTAGGAGACCCTTAGAGATACTGTATGATATGATGAATGATAACTAAGTATCAATGATGTGGAGTTTGCATAAACATTCTAACCTACTAGATAGCAAAAAAGAATCAAGCCAAGTAATAGTCAAGTAGTTTAAACTACCCACCAACTTGTGAGACATGTTAGGATCAGAAAGATCACCCTTCTCACGGTGATACTTCGTGTTAACTTTCAAGGGAGTATCCACTAGAGAAGTATCCTAAAGACCACCAAAGTAATTGAATCCTGTGTGTACTTGTATTGATCTAGAAAAATGCTTGAAAGAGTAGTGAACTTCTAGTCCCAAGAAATACGTAAGAGAACTAAGATCTTTAATATGAATAGAGGCGTGAAGATGTTGGAGACAATCAATCAAAGTAAAATTTGTCCTAGTGATAACATTATCATTAACATAAACCAAAAGAACAATTCTTGTAGATGTCTTGCAAAGGAATAAAGAAGAGTCATGTTGGCTTTGCTGAAAGGAAAACTGAGGCAATGTAGTTTGAGACTTTTCAAACCATGCTTGAGGAGCCCGTTAAGGGTCAATAAATCTTAAGATCCATGACATTACTCTAACAACTTTGACCTTCCACTTAGCCAATTTAGAAAGCTTAGCCAAGTCAATTTCATCAATAGGGCCCCATAATTCCTCTCTTATAACAAAATCATGTCATTGAAATTTTAAGTACCATAATTTTTACCTGTGAACTCCACACCACAAGAATCTGGGTTGATAGGGTATGATATGCATACCATATGAATTTGAGGTGGTAGCCATGATTTTGCAGCACAACAAAAATAGAACAAGGTAGAAAAAAAATGCTACCTAGAAAAGCCTAAATAGTATTTATATGCTAAAACATTGTGATGTAAATACTATTTAGGCTAAAACATTGTCATTTTCGGTAATTGCTGAGATTCAATTGTTACAAACTCACACCACAATGAATATTTAATGCCTAAATATTCTTGAAACCAAAGAAAATTGTTGTATTGGATGACTTCATTGTGAGGGTTCTCATTATATAACAATGTTTTAGCTAATTATATGAATGAATCTCATCAATTACATCAATTTTGTCTAACTAAATAGAAAACTAAAATATACAACTAATCACAAAATATTAGTAGCTATAATATACAAATGATGCCATAAATAGATAGGCTAATTATGTCTGAATATAATCTGACCGACTTTGTCAACCATTATTTCAATCATTTTTTTGGTAGACAATTTTTCATTTGTCAACCATTATTTTAAGAATTTTTTTTCTTGTTTTCCAATAAGTTAGCATCTTTTAGTTGATTATGTTTGGAGAATAGTCCTCCTACCATGTAGTTATATTTGCTCTCCTATAATGTTGTTGGTGATCATTGAAGATGTTTATCTTTTACAGTCATTAGCAGTTGTTACACTTGGTGATAAACAAATGGCACAAAGAGTAGACAACCTTGTGGACGAAGAGGAATTCAAGAGGTTCTATCTACAGGTCTGTTTGGGTGATCTTCATTTTGAAATTGTTTTTTATTAATAAATTGGAGTCACCTAACATCCAAGACTTTCAGCATCTCTTAATGCATATAGTTGTGAATTGTGAATATAGTTTACAAGATCATTTAGGCTTTATCATTTCTTTAAGTAACCTTTCGCACCATGCTATTCAAAATTAAATTAAGCAATCTTTTAGTTTAATGAGACATGTCTAATAAAATTGTTTCAAGGATTAAGCTACGTTTTATCTTCCATTTTTTTTCCTCTTACCAATTTCATGTATGCAAATAATTAAATAAATCAAGAACCATTGTGTAAATAAAAAAAAACATTAACAATACATAAAAATGAAATTGAAAAAAATAAGATAAATATAGATCAAAATATTTAATATCGCAATATGTATCATTTACCTGGTTGTGTTTAATGATTTAAAAAAAAATGAATTTGTAATATAAATCGACATATTGAATAAAATAAAAAGAAAACAAATACTATACAAAGTTGTACATGTTAAAAATATTATAATAAAATAAATATTTTTTGTCTTAAAAAATAAATTTAATCTATATAAAAAATGATAGATGAGTTATACTAACCTTTTCAAAAATTAAATACATCCAATATAATTAAAAAATAATCTCTATTTAAAAAAACTAAATAAAAAAAATTATAGAGAAGGGATATTAATGATGTTATAAATTTAAATTATTATTTTTTTTTAAAAAAGACATCTAAAAAATGCATTAATTAAAAAAAGAAAAGAAAAAAGGAGGCCAAGTGCCTGACCAATTAAATAAGGGCTCACGTGTCATTTTTAATCTTTTTTTTAACTCAAAACACGTTTTTTAGATACTCTTAAGGTAAAAAAAACCTAATATGAACTCTCCATATAATATGAAACCATTTAACATAAAAATAAATTGTTTTAGTGGTAACGATAATTCTCTCTACATTGGAAATCGACAATCCCTTCTCTCTTCTCCGACCCAAAAAATACTAGAAAATAAAGTTTGATACTAAATTGAAATTTTCTAAAAGTAAAGGGAATTGATCACCTAATAACTAAAAAATATAGGAGAATAAAAGAAATTTTCAAATAAATTTCAAAGTTATCACCTATTTTTTCTTTTATTTACACTTGAGTTCTCTGTCTTTCAATTCAACACTTCCTCCCAAAAACAAATATGCAATTGAGTGCTAATTTGAGCTAAAAACACACAATTGTGCAAAATAATAGTTCGAGCTTCATTTTTTTTCTTAAATTATCACTCCAATCCATAATCCATAGTGATCTATAAGAGAGTGAACAATAATGATGCAACGGTAAAACCATGAGCCCGTTTAGTTTCTTTTATATTAATGAGCACAAACCATTCAGTTTCTTATGTCATGGGTATTTGATGAAGTTTAAAGGATCTATAGTTTTGTTTATATATGAAGCAAACCTTTTGTTTGTAAAACTTTTTCGTACTTTATTCCTTCTGAAAAGGTAGTCATTCTCTGCACTCAGTTTAGCTGTCGTGATTCATAATTGAATAGTGTATATAGTATATAGCATTTTAACTTTGGATGCTTGTTGAACTGCTGTTGAACACTATTATAATTCCTGCTTGTTGAACTGTTGTATTTGGATGCTTTCTGATATTGTTCTAATCTTCCAGTACTTGTTTCCTCCATCATGTGTTGGGGAAGTGGGTCGGATAGGAGCACCTAGTAGAAGAGAAATTGGTCATGGAATGCTTGCGGAGAGAGCTCTTGAACCTATATTGCCTTCTGAAGATGATTTTCCTTACACAGTACGGGTTGAGAGTACAATCACAGAAAGCAATGGCTCCTCAAGGTCAGAAGCCATTAAAAGTGCTAATGTTTTAGTTATACAATCACATCATCTTCCATTTAATGTAGTTTTTTGGGTTCTAAAAACCTCTCTTTGTCCAAGTATTTCATGTTGAGTGTTTGTTATCATACTATGTGATTTGGGTCTTACTAATTAGTACCTATCATTGAACAGCATGGCCTCTGTTTGTGGAGGCTGTTTGGCATTACAAGATGCTGGTGTTCCTATAAAATGCATGATTGCTGGCATCGCGATGGGCTTGGTTCTTGACACTGAGGAATTTGGGGGTGATGGAACACCCCTCATTCTGTCTGACATAACTGGATCAGAAGATGCTTCTGGAGACATGGATTTCAAGGTAATAGTTACTGGGCTTCTCCAAATTTGTGCTTCCATTTTATTTATTCTTTATTTTTTCACAAGTATTGATTAGATAGTTGCTTGAATTTGAAAATACTTATTATAATTCAGAGGAAAGAGTATACTGCAATCATGTCAAAACCTTTGTAAAAGATCACCTTGTTTGGACTTTGCAGGTTGCTGGAAATGAAGATGGAGTAACTGCATTTCAGATGGACATAAAGGTCATTATCTATACAACTTATCTGTATCAGACAGATTTCATGTCTTTTGGCTAGACAGAATGTTTTTCCTCTAACCAACATCCTGTTGCCAACCCTGTAGCAATCGGTGCATTCTTCTGGTTGTTCATATTCACAAGTTAAATTCCTTGATAGTCAATTCTACTTTTGACATGATAGGTTGGAGGAATCACCTTACCTGTTATGAGAAAGGCATTGCTACAAGCAAGGGATGGTCGAAGGCATATTCTTGGTACTGGAACCTAGGGGAAAAAAATTAGAATCATTTAAATCTTTTTGACCAATTGTTTGGTGCTATCTTGCCAGAATTCTGTGAAACTGTAGGCACATATCCTTTACACCATACCTTGTTCTTCTTTATCAGTTTGCGTGAATGTATAAATCTTACAATTTTCTTAAGTAACTAGAGTTGCTAAATGCTTTGGGTTTACATTTTTTTGGAAGCACTCATTTCACCTTTTTTTCCTTCTATTTTTTTGGTTAGCTGAAATGTCGAAATGCTCACCTTCCCCTTCTAAAAGGCTTTCTCAGTATGCCCCATTGATTCACATTATGAAGGTTTGTTTATTTTATATGCCTCCTTTAGTGATTTGCTGTTGAAAATTAGAACTCATAATCTATGATGCCTTAACATGCACATTATCACTCAAAATATTGTTTTATAGGTCAATCCGAAGAAAGTTAACATCATCATTGGTTCTGGTGGGAAGAAGGTGAAGAGTATAATAGAAGAGACTGGAGTTGAGGCTATTGACACACAAGACAATGGAATTGTAAGATCATTTATAGAGTTTATCTTTCACTGGTTTATGACTTGAAAACAGTTGCAGCTTCTACAACCTTTGGCTTCTGCAGGTAAAAATTACTGCAAAGAATTTGTCAAGTTTAGAAAAGTCCAAATCCATTATCAACCAGCTAACAATGGTTCCAGATGTGGGTGCTATCTACAGGCATGTCCTTTCCATGAGCTGCTTTTCTTTATTTCTATGTAATGTTTTATTTTTCTTTATTTTTTAATCCTCTATTTAGATAAATTGATAAAAAAAAATGGAAATAGTTATTTTTATCATTGTTACTATTAAGGAAGATATTTCAAGAATGCATCAAAGATTTGCTTAACAAAGGCTCATGTGAGTACAGGGCTATAATTGGGTTAGGATTAGTTCATGATTACTAAGTGTATCTGTTATTTTCTATTTGGTCATCAATATATTTTAGTATTTATTTCTTTTTTATGTATTTTTACTTGATGATTGTGAAGACAGGACATTTGACTTATTCTCTTATTGATCAGGAACTGTGAGATCAAATCAGTAGCTCCTTATGGAGTTTTTGTTGAGATAGCCCCAGGGCGTGAGGTATGTAGTTCCAGTACAAAATTTTGATAAAAGCCAATAACCAGACTGTTGCATTGCATAACAAAATTATTAACACTTGAGTTCTAAGTAGCAGGAAAGTAAACACTCTTAAGATTTTTTGCCTGGACAGGCTTCTGTAACTATGATTTTTGTTGTAGTTGCAATTGCATTGGGTATTAGAATTCCAAACTTCATCACAATAATTTTCCATATTTTCATTGAAGATATGTTTTTCTTTTCTTGTTTGGGAAAAGTAAAAATTAAGATTCCATTGACAAGGTGTGGAAGGCATTTACATAAGAATATGTTTTCTACATAACCAAGTCATATTTCAATTGAGGAAGAAAAGACTGATTTCTCTTCTATTGAATTCTGGCAGGGGCTTTGCCATATTAGTGAACTAACTTCAAACTGGTTGCCGAAGGCTGAAGATGTAAGCAGTACCATTTTTGCTTTCCCACGACATTATTTAGAAGCCATAAAAAAATCTGATATAATGTCAAAAAGCTAAAATCTCGACTTTTTTTTTTGTTACAGGTTTTCAAAGTTGGAGACCGTGTTGATGTTAAACTAATTGAGGTAGGAATTTCTTCGTTAAACCATCATACTGCCCAAGTCCCAAGACACTCAAGTTTTATTCACTGACAAACTCTTTTTGCCACTAGAGTTTTTTAGCCTCAATTATTTATTAATGATAATTTTGATGCCAACTAAATTTATTGTTGATCTTCATTTCTGTAATTATATATTACCATTGCTAATCTTTCAAATCTGTGGTAGATATAAAGGGTGACATTATTTCCACTCCTTCAATTGTTATTCCCACCTAATATAATTATGGTGTGGCCAAACTAACCTTCTTCTAGACTTCTCTTTCTTTGCCATTAGAGCTCATGGTATATAAACCAAGGATACCTTTTTAATAAAAATGCTTTTTCAATAAGATAAAAGTTGTTAAGGAATTAAAATAAGTAGTGATATGAACAGTGTCTTATGATAATATCAATATACGAAAATATCATTTCATGAGTATGAAAACATAAGTAATAAAATGAAAAATTTAATAACAATTTTAGGATGTATATCTATTTTATGAAAAAAAGAATGAACAATTATATCAAATTTCACCTATGATTTTAAATTTAATATTTGATGTACTTTGTTTATATCAGGTCTAGAGTTTTTTATTTATTTATTTAGGTTTAATATCTTGAAACTTAAAATAAATAAAAAAAAAAAATGAAAAGGCTAGTTTGGTCACTCTACAAAATTATACCTGTTTTGGTCCAGGTTCATTACTTTAAGGAGACCCATTCTCATTCTATTTGTTTGATTGGCCAATTTGGAAATTTGAAGCACGATTGGATTCATCTTTTCAGCAGGAATTGAAGACCTCTAAAATGTAGGACTTTAAATGAAAGCAATGACGTAGAGATAGCACTGTAATACCAGTATGGTTCAATTTTGCAAACACAACCAGATACTTATTTGAATTGCATACACTGAAAGACAATTGAAGGCTGATGGTATACATTTACTAGAAGCTTTTTTATTTTATTTTTCTTTTATTTCCTTAAGGAGTAGTTTGAATTTTGATTACGCTAGGAGCAATGATGTCCTGCAACTGCAAAAATAAAAAATAAAAATCAGAAAGAATTGTTGCCATATAATTTAACCGCCTTTTTTCTTAACCTCAAAATAAGAATAGCAACCATGTCCAACAGGAACTACTCAATCTTCTCTAGGTTTAGCATCTCCTGGAAGTTGAGAATTCTTATTTGGAGTTATTGCAATATTATTTTTTCTGTCCCAGCAGCTAATAGCCTTCCATTTCTTCATCAAAAGTCTTGCAGGTCATTTGCCATACATACACCCTTTGCTTAGTTGTTCATGATATGATGCTGAAGGTTTCAGCCTCTTTATAAAAGCTGTCTAGTTAATGAAAAGTATGGCTTCACCTTTTCCTTCATGGGTCCACCTGGATTTAATTTTCCTTCAATGCACTGTATTTACTCATTTCAGTTGCAAAGAAAACAAAACTTGATTTCGAGTATCCAGAGCAAAACTGGAACATCCTTAGTGTTGGACCATCAATTGCTACATTATTTGATTTGCGCACAACAATTGCTGCTCTTGACACGACACATGCAGAAACTGCTCTCTAGTAACTGTGTACATGCTTGTAATACAGGTAAATGAAAAGGGACAATTTCGACTTAGTCGTAAAGCATTACTTCCTGAAACGACTTCAGAGAAGCCCAGTGCAGAGCATCATGCAGCTGATAAGGCTAGTCCCAGAAGGATTGTGCAAGCACCAAAGGATGGTTTAGCTGAAGAGTACAAGGACAAAGACAGTGCTTCAAAACTTGTAAATTCCCCAAGAAGTGATTCAGAAGAGGATGCTCCAGTTTCAAAAAAGAAGGTTTACAAGGGATTGACCAGTTCTGCCACAGAGGGGCCAAAAAAGAGCAGTGTTGCATCTGTCAGTAAAATTGCCAACAAAGACGAAGGTACTTTAGTGAATGGAGATGCTAAGATTGGATAGCAAACTTGGTCTGTTCATTGATGAATAAGTTGGTTTTGTTATTATAATAAAAGATGACAAGGAAAGAGCATTAGCTGGAACTGAAGGTACGACCTGGCATATCTCTCTAAATATATACATACATAAATACATTTTGCATGTGTATGCATGTGCCTTTGTCTAGTGTTCAAGTGAGACATGTAGTTAACCGTCCTCCAAGCAGGTCACTTTCCAACGTGGTTATAAATTTGCAAATAAAAAAGAAATGACTGGAAATTGCGTGTGGGAGAAGAAAGAAATGTCCTCTTAAATTTTGAATTTATACTTTTCTTCTGGTGGAAAAAAGGATAAGATATTGAGATTTGTTGGCAGTCACCACAAATATGAAGAGAAAGGGACCGCTAAATTTACAAGTTAGTTTTTTTTTTTTGGGGGGGGGAAAAAAAGAAGTGACAAATAGGCAACCAACAGCACATGGAGCGGAATATCTCATGCAAGTGCTTTCATGTTTATGTTTGTGCACGTGCCTGCATTTATGTGAGCATGCATATATACCGTTGGCCAACATCAAATTGGAAATGCTGTATCATGTGGCAAAAATCTTGTTTAAGAACCAGGTACTCTTTTTCTGCAGATTTGCTAAAATTGTGGGGTTGGATGATTATAGTATTTGTAACATTAGGAAATCGAGTGTGATACATAATTAATGGTCTCTGAAAAATATATAGAATTCTGAACAAAGGCATTGAGATGGTATAGAAAACACACGGGTAATATTCCAATTCGCAGTTGCTCATTGTCAGACTGTAATGCCTATGTAGTTTAGTTAATTACATGCTCACTGGCAGGCAGACTGATTGCACACGTGCATGCATTAGACACATGTTAGAGAATAATATAAATCATATGATAGGGCCTCACCTAATAGCTTAAGCTTTTAGCTGAGATAACTCCTTTAACTTGATATCGAGCCCTTGTTGACCCTAACGATCACGAGTTCGAATCTCACCGTCCTTATTCTATTTGATAAAAATCAAACACAAAGTAGTGTGTGTTGGAGAATGATATAAATCATATTTCTGGGAGCTTTCACCTAATAGCTTAAGCTTTCAGATGAGATTATTCCTTAGTGTGCAAGTTTCAAGCCTAAAAAGGTTTTCACTTGAGGGTGTGTGTTAGAGAATAATATAAATCATATTTTACGGCCTCACTTAATAGCTTAAACTTTTTAGGTGAGATGGTTCTTTGACAACACAAAAATACGTGAAGATTTTTATTCACACGCATACAGCATACAGTTACATTAACACATGCATAGTCACATATTATTAAGGATTTTAGCTGATGGATGGTCAGTCATTCACAGGAAGGAGTTAAATGTAGCATCCAGCAGCCTGTAATTTTTTTTATTTATTTTTTTTGTTAATTAGGTATGAAGCTCATAGCTGCCAAGGAACTGAAAATACAAGGGGGTTCCTCATAGTAATGGATTCTTACTTGACAAAAGGCTCTGCATCGTTGCCATTGAGGGATAGCTATTTTTGAAGAGAATAACATCATGCAAGAACACGCCTGGAAAATTTCTGTGGATCTTCAATTGACGGTTTCATCACAATTTTCCATTTCATTTTCTCCTCTTGCTGTTTCTGATATTTTCTTGCTTCTTTCGATGGCACTTTGTTGTATCATCTTTAGGCATCACTTTAGCCTTCATAGATGCCCGGTTTCTTCCGGAGCTGTAGAACAAATGAATTTGCAGTATCGTAGGGTACTCTTTTCTCTGCTTTAGATATCAATATTCTCCATCAGTCCATTAACTTAAAATTGCGAACTATTTTAGCATGTGTACTTCTACTTACACCAAAGGTTCTGGCACCAATGTGCTGAAGTAGAAAATTCTAAGATTTTTAGAGTATTAGAAGCAAGGTTGTCAATTATGTTTTGGTTGGTGTTTTATTTTTTTTAATTGGAACAGAATGTTTTGGTTTTGAAGCGTTTCGACGTATTGTTTCGGGGTTGTAATGTGTGTATATATATTATGGAATCATTTTTAAAAATTAGTACTATTAATTTTAAAATGTATACTTAAAATTTTTGAAAAAAAATAATTTGATGAATGTATTAAAAATAACGAGAAAAATAACAGTAATGAGAATGATTTTAATTTATATAGCACATCAGCAAAATATTTATTTCAAATTTATTAGTTTTTATCTAATGAAATTCTATGGACATAATTGTTTTGTAATGTATTTTTAAGTTATTTTGAATCATGTATGAACCTTAACTAATGAAGTTTTATGACTATAATTATATTGTATTGTATTCAGAAATATTTTACTTATGATTTTATGATTTTTCGACCTACATGATTTTAGCTGTGATTTTATGATTTTTGTACGGAAAAATTCAAGTACGATTTTACGATTTGATCTTACGATCCGAGTTTCCGAAGCCCCTTCCGTGTCGTGTCAAAATCGTGATTTTGACAGCCATGTAGATGATACATTATTTATTGATAAATTATCCATTTATGTCCCTCTAATTAAATCATTAAAATTTTTATGAATATTCTTTAATTTTCATTACTTTTTATTCAATGAATTATGATGTTAATAAAGAAAATACAAGTTATTGCAACTTAAAAAATATATATCAATAAAAAAATAATTTTTTACTAAAATACAATTTTTCTCTTATAATATAGATTTTATTATAGAAATATCTATATAATTAAATAAAAATATATTTTAAAAAGTACTACACAATGAGTATATATTAAAAAACTAAAAAAACAATTGTTTTAACCGGAATCAAAACAGCTTTTGAAATCTTAGGAAGTGTTTGGTAATCCAAATTGTTTTTTAAAATATTTTTTTGTTAAAAATATATTAAAATAACATGTATCTGTTTTAAAATTATTTATAGCATTATAAATTCAAAATGATAAAAAAAAACTAAGATAAATCTTTTTAATTGTTTATGAATCAATAACCCATGCAACATTAGTGATGGTGGGGTGTGTTCCATAAATAAATAAATAAGCTTCAACCCTCACGCCAGTCTTTCCCGCCATTACATTCCCTTTTCCCCCTCTCCGGTCTCTCCCGGAAGAAATCGAAAGAAAGATGTTGTGGGTTGACAAGTACAGACCCAAAACCCTAGACCAGGTCATCGTTCATCAAGAAATCGCCGAAAACCTCAAGAAATTGGTACCTCCCCATTATTTTTAGTCTATATTTAGTACTAGTTTGTGATATTTTGATTAGTGCTCTGATCATTGTACTCCAATACCTCTTTTTTTGGGTATTCAGGTCACTGAACAAGACTGTCCACATTTGCTCTTCTATGGGCCCTCTGGTTCTGGCAAGAAAACCCTAATCATGGCCCTTCTTCGCCAGATCTTTGGCATCAGTGCCGAAAAGGTCTCGTTTTTTTTTTGTTGATTTTTACTGTTTGTTTCTATTTAATGTCTGTTTCTCTACTTGTATTTGTGCTGTCTTATGCCTCTTGTTTTGTTACCGAGAAAACAAATGATGGGAAAAAAAACACAATCTGGATTTATGGGCCCTTTTTTGTTTGTAAAATTCTGTGTTTCATTAATTAGTCAAGGATTTTGTTGTTCTTTATTCTGGGTTTTAACTTACAGCTCGTGGGGTGTTAAGAATTTTAGTTAACTCTGGGTAGTTGTTTGGTTGCAGGTGAAGGTGGAAAATAGGACATGGAAAATCGATGTAAGTCTCACCTCGTTTCTAATTTTTTTATTTTTTTTTATTTTTGATTGTGTAATTAATAATTTTAAAGGAATTGAAATATTTTTTTTATCACATGTTCATTTAATCTTTTATGGGATGTGTGTAGTTTGTTTGCTGTTTCTAGAATGCATTTGTTCTCTGATGTTTTTTTTTTTTTTTTAATTTTATTTAATTCAAATCTTTGGTAATATTATGCTCCTTACTTTATACAAGGATAAGTTAGTTTTTCATACATGGCTTATGTTCAGACAGTATTTTGGCATTGCAGCTGAGATAGCAGTACTGATCTCTAATGATCATTTTTTTTTAACAAAAAATCAACTATACCTTTTGCTAATTCTTGGTTTTCTATTCCCATTTGTGATTTCATTTAGGCTGGGAGTAGAACTATCGATCTAGAGCTGACCACATTGTCAAGCACAAATCATGTGGAGCTGAGCCCTAGTGATGCAGGATTCCAGGACAGATATATCGTTCAGGAGATAATTAAAGAGATGGCTAAGAATAGGCCAATCGATACAAAAGGAAGGAAAGGATATAAGGGTAATTTTGGATTGTTTAATCTGTCTTTCAACATCATGATTGTTATATATATATATATATATATATATTACATCTGTAATTTGTATCCAATATTCTTAGCAAACCAAAATGCATACTTAATTATGACCAGTTGAGAAGATCATGTGAATGTCTGAGATGGATGCTGTTCTTGTGAAGATTTCGCTACAATTTATTTTTCACTGTCTTTCTTCTATGAAAACTAGAACATAGAATAAATGTTCACTATCTCCACAGGTTCATGCAGCATCTGCATATCACTTATTGGTGACATGCAAGTGGCTTATGAGGCAAACAACCAATTGCAATTTGATTTAGTGGACATGGGCATTCAATTGTATTTAAATGATTTCTCATTAATTTCCATTTTTATATGAATTGCTTGTTTGCCAATGATCATTTGATGTTTGTCAAAGTAATTATTTCACCTAAAAGCTTAAGTGGGGTGAGATTCCAAGATATGATTTTTATTATTATCTAACACCTCCTCAAGTGAAAGCCCTTTAAGCTTGAAACTTGCACAAACTCACACTATCTTGTGCTTAATTTTTAATCAATAAAATGAGGATAGTGAGATTCAAATGCGTGACTGCTTAGTCAACAAGATTTTGATACCATGTCAAGTTCTCATCTCACATAAAAGGTTAAGCTGTTAGGTGAGATTTCAAAGATATGATTTATATTATTACCTAACAATGTTTAACTTTTTCATTCTAGTTAAACTAACCTTGCAAGCGTTCTTCTTTATTTGCTTACATTGTCATTTGATTTTCTCTCTCTTTATTTTTTTTTCAAGTTTTTTGGATCCAGTTGAATGCCTGGAATGGTTGTGATTAAATCATTCATTCTCATTGACTAGCTATTTCTGGAACTTTACTGTTGATATTTTACTTTTTAAGGACAGTACTAGTGCTCAATGAGGTTGACAAGCTTTCAAGAGAAGCACAGCATTCACTTCGTAGAACAATGGAAAAATATAGTGCCTCCTGCCGTCTTATTCTCTGCTGCAACAGCTCTTCGAAGGTTACTGAAGCAATTAGGTCTCGCTGTCTGAATGTGAGAATAAATGCACCCAAGGAGGATCAGGTTGGATAAGTTTTGTTTTCTTCTTGGAAACTGATATATGCTCTGGATTAGTTACATTTGAATAGTCCATGCATTTGGCAACAGATTTAATAGCAATTATTTGTTTATTTCTTACAATGGGATCGAATTTGATATGGAAATTCAAGCATTCATGGTCTTGTGCCTGGATATAGTTTTTTTAACACTAATTGTCTCACAAATCTCTTCCTATCACTTTTTTCTTCCTTGTATCTTGTGGAATTGGCCATATGAGACATTAGCACTTAAGGAGTGTTAGCCAAGATAGTCAATTGTATTGTTATTTCTTCTTATATAACTAGGTTTATGAAATTCCGTTTGTCCAGATTGTTAAGGTATTGGAATTTATTGGAAAGAAAGAAGGACTACAGCTTCCACCTGGATTTGCTGCTCGTGTAGCAGATAAATCAAATAGGAGTTTGAGAAGAGCTATTCTTTCATTCGAGACTTGCCGTGTTCAACAGTTAAGTTCCATACCATCTCTATCTGATTAATACTGCCATTTCCCATTTTCTTTTTGCAACTGTCTGCTGGAAAATGTTAGCATTACAAGGCTTCTAGCAATGCTCTTCTTATGTTCTGTAACTGTGATTGTAGATATCCGTTTACAAGTAATCAAGCAATTCCTCCAATGGACTGGGAGGAGTATGTTTCTGAAATATGTTCAGACATGATGAGGGAGCAGAGCCCTAAAAGGTTTGGCATTATAAATATCCTAATGTCTGATAGAAAATGAAGATGTGATTTTATAGCCTTTTAAATCATTTTTCTTCATTTAAACTTTCTTACCAAACACTTTCCCCATATGCTTTAAGGCTGTTTCAGGTTCGTGGGAAGTTGTATGAACTGCTCATTAACTGTATACCTCCAGAAATTATTCTGAAGGTATGCAACCTTCAGTGTATATTTCCACAACTTTCCATTTTCTTACTTCATCTTTGGCTTGAAGTTTATCTATTTATTTTTAACTTGTCTCAGAAGCTACTTTCTGAATTATTGAAGAAATTGGATGAGGAATTAAAGCATGAGGTCTGCCATTGGGCTGCATATTATGTACGTTTGTTTTAATTTCTTGTTTTTGTCTGCTTTTGTTACAATACTCCTTTCTCCCCCTGAGCAATTTGATTATGTAGTTGCATCTGCTTCATTTGGTTTGTGACAAGTTACACTCAATGGGTCTGCACAAGTGATGCATAAAATTAAACACCATCTATAATCATATTGATCTCAACTTGTTATTTAGCTGTAAAACCAAACTGATTCTGTTAACTTACTCTCTAGATTGTTTTTTTTTTACTTGGATATTTTTTATTGATTAGAAACATCTCACTGCACATATGCGTGCAAGCACCATAATGAGATACTTCGTGCTAATAACTACTATTTATCACTTAATTGATGATGAACCTAAGGGGGGAGAAACATAAAGTAAAATACAAGGATATGGCTTGCATTGTTATTTGATTCAACATTATAGCAGAAATATTCATGGTCTCTTCGAAGGACCTCTAAATAATTAGGCAATTGCATGCACGTTGTTGGTTTACTGGTTTTGTTTCTGTTGCTGATTCCACATGCATGACATATTACAATTGATGCCTTTTCTTCCAGGAAGAAATTCAGAAACCTTTGAAAGAGAAGTGAGATATATGAATGCATAGTAAAAAGAATGAAATTTATTATAATGATTTATTTTGGAAATTTTGATGTGACAACTCTAGCATCTTTATGAAGTAAGCAGTGAAACGGGAAGAGTTAGCTACTATTGACAATGTGAATGGCTCGGGTTGTTCTTAGATAAAATGAAATATATCCCATGATCATTTTTTGTCCTTTCCTGCTGTTTTCATCTGACTATTTTTCATATTCCAACAGGAACATAGGATGCGTATGGGACAGAAAGCCATATTTCACCTTGAAGGTACTTGTATTTTTCTTGAAATCAATTTGAGTAGAATCAGTTGTCACAAGTATAAACTAATTTGCATTTTCGGTTTCCATTTTTTCCAAGTATATTAAGATTCCAGCTCGAAGCTTGTTCCATCCCAAAATGTTTTTGAACAGTTTCTCTGTTGAAGCAGGAGATCCCAAAGTATTTTTAAGAAACTGCATGGATGAACACCTGGCCTTCTGTCCTTGTTTTTTGACCTCAACCTGTTGGATATATTTTCACAGGCATCATCATTTTTCCGAGCCATCTAATTGTCCACCATTTTTCTTATCACCATTTGCTCTTGAGATTTGTATCTTCTTAAATCGATTATACTTTTACTAATTTGAAATTTATCTACTTCAGATCACGATCTTTGCTATAGAACATTGTGAGGCTGTGCTGTTTGATTTGTCCTAGCAACTTGATTTGCATAATGTAAATGCTTGAATATGGATTTCATTTCTAGCCCCTTGACTTGCAGAAAATTATCGCCATACACTTCATTTGAGAAGCACTGTTATTACTATTAACTAATTGCATTAGGAAATATTTCACAGAGATATATGATCCTTGGCTTTTTCTAGTTCTTCTATACAAAATTTGATTGCATGAAATTGAATGCCAGCTCCCATGTGCAGAAACAGAATGTCTTTTCACAAACCCTATTGAGCTCAAATAGCTCTCACTCCTCATTTATTACTTATCTTGCAGCGTTTGTGGCCAAGTTCATGAGCATCTACAAGGCTTTCCTCATTGAAACATTTGGCTGAAGAAGGTTGCAACATAGTTTAAATGCATAGGGAGGAGGAGGAAGAGGGAGGAGCAACTCTACTCTAATTTTGAAAGTTCTATGGAGAAGTTTTCTTGCCAGTGTCTTCTTCTGTAGCTGTAGCTGAGTTTGTAATCGTATTTATGAAATATGAAAACGCTAGGATTGCTGGCACTGTTACATATAATCAATGTGATTGCAAGTTTTGGTCATCGGTTCTCTCTCCGGTCACCGGCTCCACCATTTTTATTCTTCTTCCCAAGTTAAAGAACCTTTCAATAAGCTTGGCTGTGGGAGGGAGGGGGGGTATCCTGTACCTCATTCATCACTGGTTTGATACATGTCTTTCTTGAAGCGAGGTTGCATTGGAGCCTGATTGAAATTTCTATTATTATTGGGTGTTTTTTAATGTATTTTTTTGGTTGTATATATATTTAAAAAATGTTTTTTTTTAAATGTAATAGTGTTTTTCCGGGTTTTGTTTAGAAATATATTATAATAATATATATTTTTTTATTTTTTTAAATTTATTTGTAATATTAGCACATAAAAGGAATTTTAAAACATATATTTTTTTTTAATTTGAAATAAATGAAAAAAATAATTTTAGCGTTTTTGAAAGCATAAAAACAGATATATACACATTTGTATAAAAATAAAAAATATGTGAATAATATTTTGTTTTTTATTAGATTTTCTTTTGATAATATTTCAATATTTCTCAATTAAGTTTTTAAATAAGTTTCTAAATTATGGGAAAAGCCAATCATGTCAAATTCAATTTTATTGAAAACAATCGACTCCATTTCGCTGTACTTTGTAAAATCGTTTTTGCATTTATGGTAATTTAAATTATATTTAATTCATCCATTTAATTGCCTAGAAATATATACTTGAGATCTCTCTTTTTTTAATCTAACCTATTTCTCTATATATTAATTTAAGGAAAAAATATATAACAACAATTATTATTTATAAAAATAAATACAAAAAGTGATATTAATAAAACTAATTAGGTTATTTTCCTTTGTAGAATTTCCTCCTATTATTATTAATCCACTGGCTGAGCATTTTTCATTTTTTCTCCTAAGAAAACAAGAAGAAACGCCACCGTTTTTCTTCTTCCTAATGCTGTTCTATTGTAAGACGCTATAAACTGGAAGTAGCGATAGGAGCAGAAAGAGGGGTGCTGGCTGGTTTATAAATCAAATCGCAGCAAAGCGAGCCATCGTTGAAATTGGAAAATCAACAAACCCTAATATCGCTAATAGCAGGTAACTGAATCCCACTCTCCTTCATAACTTTTCTCTTTCTTTTTAAAAGCAAAACTGAGCTACCGGCGATTAGGAAGGGAGGGAAATTTTCAGTATGTCGGTTACAGCAGGTGTTAGTGATACAGCGTTAGCAGTTAGGGATAAGCTTAGGGGTAAAATTGGCCAGACAAAGGTTAAAAGGTATTGGCCTGGTAAAGCACCGGAGTGGGCAGATGATGCGGAAGAAGATGGAGATATTAGGATGGCTAGGGTGGTTTCCTTGGAGAAAGCTTTTCCCAGCAGGGACGATTCGGATGTTGTTTCCAGGAAAGATGATCCGAGGCTGCGTCGTTTGGCGGAGACTAGGGTTGATAATCGCGACGAAATGAGGGCGGATCATAGGAGGATTCGGCAGGCTGAGATTATTTCAACGGAGGAGGAAGAGACCCGGAAGCAAGAATGGGCGGATAAGGAGGAAGATGACGAGGATGCGTTGGAGGAAAGGAGGAGGAGGATTAAGGAGAAGTTGCGGCAGAGGGAGCTAGAGGAGGCTGCGCTTCTTCCTGTAGAGGAGGAGGAGGAGGAGGAGGAAGTGGAGGAGGAGGAAGAGGAGTCGGAGTATGAGACTGATTCTGATGAGGAAATGGCAGGGATGGCTATGGTGAAGCCTGTTTTTGTGCCCAAGTCGGAGAGGGATACTATAGCTGAGCGTGAGCGGCTCGAGGCTGAAGAACAAGCACTCGAGGAGAAAGGTGAGGAGGAAATTGGAGGAGAGGAAGGTGGAGACGAAGCAAATATTGGTGGAGGAGATAAAGAAAGAGGAAATGATTCAGAGGAATCTGGAGACCGAGGCAAACATTGCAGATGTGGATACCGATGATGAAATGAACGAGGCAGAGGAGTATGAGGCTTGGAAGGTCAGAGAGATTGCGAGGATTAAGAGAGATAGGGAGGACCGTGAGGCAATGTTGAAGGAAAGGGAAGAGATTGAGAGGGTGCGGAACATGACTGAGGAAGAGAGGAGAGATTGGGAGAGGAAGAACCCGAAACCTGCACCACCACCAAAACAGAAGTGGAGGTTTATGCAGAAATATTTCCACAAGGGTGCTTTCTTCCAGGACGAGTCTGATGACCGAGCAGCAACTGTTGGAACAGATAACATTTTCAAACGTGATTTCTCAGCTCCTACTGGAGAAGATAACATGGATAAAACCATACTGCCCAAAGTTATGCAAGTCAAACACTTTGGTCGTAGTGGAAGAACAAAATGGACCCATCTTGTCAATGAGGATACCACTGACTGGAACAATCCGTAAGTCCATTCAAATCTTTGTTTTTTGTTTTTTTTTCTAATATTGACTTTCAATCATATCTGCTGTTGATGGTCTCATTCATTCCGTTTAGTTTTAGGGTTTGAAGGTAGATTAGTTGAGTCCATACTTGGAGTTATTGAAGAAATACACTAAAAGCATTTTACATAAGCTAAAGGACATGGGTAGCATATATAACAAGAAACAGAATTGGTCCTTTGCATTTTCTTAATGCCAGTCTTTGAATATTATATGTGCTCGTAAATTCTAATTCTGTTTGAGCTTTAGTTTCAATCTCATAAGTGTTTTGCATTACATTCTTGTTCATGAAGAAACTGAAATCCAAATTTGAAGATGATGCTTTATACTAAGATGATCGCTATCTAATTCAAAAGCATTGCCAAGTATAAGTGAACCATTTAGGCTATTAAGGTGTGTTTTTTTTTCCTTTCCAAAGAGGCATTGACTCAAAGCTGAGGCCTTGGGAATTGGTGTCGCCAGGTTCAAATGCTCCCCCTGAAATATCAGAAATAAAGAAGTTTGCATGTCTCCTGTGGGATAATATATACTCCTTTTAAGGGGAAAAAGAGTCTCTCTTTTGATAGCAAGGGTAGTTGCCATCACATTGTTCAAGTTTCATGACCCTTGTCTTAAATTATAAATAGGCAAGGGATTTGGAAGTCACAATTATCTCACTGTTTTCCTGGGGCGATCTTTTAAGTTTGTATAGATGGGCCATTTTGAGTTAAATTACTCGTGACAGTTGTGAACAGCATGTCCTAGAACTTTTTGTGCTTCTGTATTGTTTTGCTCCTAAATGGATCCTAAAAGAACTGTTGCTATAGTGTCAATACCATTCAATTGTCGGGATGTTTCACCTTCTTATTTTTTGGCATCAAGAGGTTATTGAACTAACAAAAGAAACAATTCAGATATGTTGTAAGTTGTTATGTATGTCTCTGAAACATATGTTTACTGTGCTTTTATTTTGCAGGTGGACATACAATGATCCTTTGCGGGCAAAGTACAATGCAAAAATGGCTGGAATGAATACTGCTATAGCTAAACCCAAAGGAAGCAAAAAGTTGAAGGATTGGGAATCCCGGTAACCTTTTTGTTTTTTTTTTAATTGCTATCAAGGTCAGAGAAGAAACTGTTTTATTGAACCACCTTTAACTAGAAGATGCAAACTCTACTATGTAATTTGTTGAATATGCATGAATCGATTGTATTGTTGCAGGGGATTCTTGCTTTTGTCTGCCCTAATAGATGCGTATGATTCTCTTTAATTATGGTGCAGGGTGCCAGTAATCTCTTTGAATTGACAGTCCATTTAGATCCTATGAAAAGCCACTCATGGGGGTTTTGGATGGTGTCTTAATTTCTTTGTAAAGAAAACCTGAATTACTGACCTTAAACAAACCATACGTGAAGGCCTGAATTACTGACCTTAAACAAACATATATATATATATATATATAGTTTTTTACATATTTAATAATTATAATAATAAAATGTAATTAATAATCTAAGTAAATTAGACATTTGTTTTTATTCTCCCATCAAACTACTTATAATTTTATTACGAACTATAAATCCATACGTGAAGTCCTCTGCGATCCCGAAAGAATATATAGTAAAATATCATCTAAAACAAAATTAGGATTGAATGACAAAAATTATATTGTGATCTCCTTGTAATATATTTATTTATTGTAATTAATTTTTTAGATTATTAATATTAAAAATATATTTTTATAAGAAAATATAATAAATAATAATATATTTTATATTTTAAAATATACTTAAAATATAAAAATATATTTGTTATATAAAATATAAGCAGCAAACTGCTCGAGCACCCTTTTGAGATAATTCTAGTATCTTACTAACAATATCCTGCAAGTCATAGAACAGAATTAGAACATCTTGACAGGACAAGCGATGTGAATCTTCACATCGCTACAAAAATAATAATTTGCTGCTTTTTTTTAGTAATTTTGGGATGAATCCCATACCCACTAACCTGTATTTTTTATTTAACCAAACCGCAAAATTACTGTTTTTATTCAAACTTTAGTCTGACCTCAATGCAAAATGGGCACTAAGAGTTTTAAGAGTGATACTCTTTTCCAAGACTAAATTTTTAAATTTAACTCGTAAAAAGCTGTTGCATATTGAATCATTTTCTTGCCTGGTTCTTGACTGAACTATACTTTTCGAAAAATTGACTATTTTTTGTTGTCATTCCATACTTCTCATGCTTAACTTCAGATTTTGTGTCCTAAGACTAATAGTTTTTTAGGTTAATTTCAGATTTGTGTGCGAGCTTTGATAAAGAAACGTTCTTGAATCAGAATATTTACATTGTTTCGATCAACTCCCCAAACCACCAACCTATATACAAACACGCAAGACGGATTTCAGCCATCATTGGTGTCATAGGAATACAAACAGCACATGGGGGGGAGGTAGAAAATATAATATTACAACAAAGAGATTCTGTTGCATGGAAATATAGTATTACAACAAAGAGATTCTGTTGCAAGGAACGCATGGGATTGCATCCTGGTTGCCATAAACTGGAGACGAATTCTATGCCAAACTTTCTCCGGCACTCCGATAAATTTCATCGGCATGAGTTGCGGGGACATAGACTGCATCCAGTAGCGAGCTGTGCGTCCGGCCGTAGAATGCATAAACAAGCACTCCCACAACAAGCCATACAGAAACACGGATCCAAGTGGCAGCACTGAAAGGTTCAGAGAAAAAAGGGAGGGAGGGAGGGAGCATGTTATGAGAAGAGAAATGGAGATCCACTGAAAGTTCAAAATCATATGGCAGTGAAGTTGGATAAATATTCACTCACCCAAGATTAATCAACAGGTAGATGTTGACGAGTATGCAGACAATAGGAAGAAGTGGAACAAATGGGGCAAGTGAAATCCTGAAAAGAAACTTTAAATTCTTTATTAGTTCACCAAAACCTTTAATCAAAGAAGATCTTAGCACTGTAACACGAACATAAGCAGCTATATTGTACATATGCTTGTGTGTGTGCGAGTTGGTGCGTGTTTATGGTATTATAAATGAATGCCTGGTAATAAGAACACACACTGGATCAAGTAATTGATAGCACTATTAAATGCAGGATAAGATAGGACTTGAAAAAGGATGAATAAGCACATATAGCATACTCGCTCGCGTGTGCTGTTCTGAGCCAACATAAACCTGAACAAAGTTCTATCCAGAAATTATCTCAGGATTCACAGGCACTAGTAGCTTTACTTCTGGATTTACTAAAATGTCCACATATTATGAGCAAGTATGGTGGTTAGACTGTTGAAAATGCTCTTCCCTCGAGTTTTAAGAGAGTGATTAACCTTACATGAGAACTCATTTCACTTGGGATCAAGACACAAAAATTAATCCCCAACTGCTAGGACATTCCAAGATAATTGAGCACTTTTTTATTCGGTAACAAATAAGGCCAGTGGTCCCATACATATAGTACATTCAACATAAGCACCAGACATATTCTGAAATTTCCATCAAAACACATATGCAAGCATTAACTAGACTGGCCTTACAAAAATAAGAAACTGCACAGGGTATTTAACTAGAGGAAATAGCCACGTACCTCCTGAATGCCCAAATCTGTGCCTTGCATCATCTTGTTCAATGCAGGTCAGCACAATCAAAGCCAGAAAGGAGAAGTGCGCCACCAATTCCACACATTGTAAAACGAAGAAGACTGGTGGTAGAAGAATCCAAACAGGTACATAACATTGAAAGAAAAGAAGAAAATGGTTCACGTCTTGTCTAAAAGCATTAGAGGATGTATGTGTAACTGTAAATTACTGTCATGACCAATATTGACTCACCTAGGAAGACTCAAGTCTGAAGCAGCATAAGTAAGGAGAGCCGCCCCGATGCATGTGGCTGCTATGGTCCAGCCAGCAATTACTCGCCTTTTCCCTTCATTCAGGACAACTGAAATTTTATAGAAAGGAGAATTAGAGTGAGAAACCATCTGATGAAAAAGTTGATACATTAAATTTTGCTGATGTGCTGCACTATGTCTGAGTACTAAGAGTCAGGTCTAACATCTTTAAATTAAAAATTGGGGCAGGACAGAAAGCTCAGTGGATGTATGAATTCCATCTATAAATGTTTCAGTGCACTGAAATATTAGCAATATATCTTTTACATATGCCAATCAGAAGTCTGTAACAGATATCACGTGTCATTGGACTGTGATTGGAAATGAGAGGCTTTCTAGATTATTTACAGATCCAAACAAGTAATATTCATATGCATGCCAAGAAAAGTAAAAAGTGATAGCTGCAAAAAACTTACAATTGCCTTGAGCTTCTTGCTTTACAAGCATAGGATAATCAATTGTTGTTCTTTTGCCTAATAAAGGCAATGTGCTATCCTTAGAGGTACCCGCATGAACAACAGCCTTTTCCTCATACACATCTTGGCTATTTTTACTGTACTGTAATGACACAGAATCGATAGTGTCCTGAAGTGAAGATGGAAAAGGCACCTCATCTGGTGGTACGTATCTTAGTATCAATACAGAAATTGCTACCATAGTGAAAGCAAGAAGTGTGCCCACACTGACCTGCACAAAATGGCATTATCAATAATATGCTTTGACAGTTTACATAAATAAAAATTTCTACATTTGAAAAGTGTTGAGGCTTCCAAAGTCATAGTTCCTGTAAATAGGAGTGCAAGCCTTTTTCACAGAGGGGAGGGTCTTTTAGAATAATAATTTCTAAGAAATTCTACAATAATTTTTGAATAAATAAAAATTAAATATAAATAATCATTTCTATTGAGTCAGACTAGATTGTGACTCTTGTATTTTCGTTTTCATTCAAGAATCACTTTAGTTGATCTGTCCCATGCTCAGCAATAATGTTCCTGATTGGTGTGGTGCTGACAGCAGTGAATGCATAGTAGGTACTGATAATTTGAATGTAGAAGATGTGATCAGACTACAACTGCAAGAAATATAAATCCATCTTGAAATTATCACCTTTTTCATAATAATGGATTTCAAGGGGACATCATTGTATCATAGTGCACGTGGGAAATATGTATACACACACACACACACACACATAATATAAGGAGCAATAGTGTCTTGGAAGGTACATGAGCTTGCAAGAGAATGAACCACTCAATTATTTTCTTTTAAGATATTGATTTGAATTGTTGAATTAGAAATTGGTAACAATCTTAAAACAAAGGGGCTGGTCAACGATGGGGCAGGTCAACGATGGGGGGGGGGGGGATCCCAGAAGGACCACCTATTTGTTTGATAACTGAAGTGTAAAAAAATAGTGGTGGTCAGCCCTCATTAACAGTTGAAGATAAGAACAAAAATTCTCCTATTTCCTCAATCAGGAACTTATGGGCAAATATGACTCCTGACAGACAGGAAACAGGAAAGGGAGAGGCTACTCAACCATTTCTCAACTCATTACCTTCCTTGCTTAGATTTGAAGTAAATAGGTTCAAGCACAATGCATTCAAGCTTCATCAACTACAGCAATACTATATTGCACATTTACTTGAAGATTCAGAGTTCACATACCATCCCAGCTAGCTGTGAAACATCCATAAAAAATGACAATACTGCAGCACCAAAGCCAGTGACCAACGTGCTCTTAACAGGAACTTGGGTGCTTTTATTTACATCTGAAAAGAATGATGGCAGCAATCCATCTCTAGCCATCGCCATCAAAATTCGAGGCTGTGAAAGACAAAATCTATGTGTTAAATTGATGACTTGGAGATAAAGAAAAGGTAAATACAATTCACCAACAAAAACTAAAAAAAACCTCATGGACAAACAGAATAGTACAGTTACCATTTGGTGAATCTAGTAAAGTAAGAGGCAAGAAACAGATTAAGCATTCTTCCCACTAAAGGCAGGTCATACACCATAATCACCCAATTAGAGAATAAATATAAACACGCAGTTATCACCACCACTAATATCACATTCTTGCTTTTTACAAACTATATAGTAGTTGTCCCCAGGGTTCACATTCAAGAACCCCTTTATGAGCCTATTGAGACAACCTTTTCATCTTGAGAATGGTGCTCGATGAGATTGACACCAATGACTTTGTTGCAGATTAGAACCCATCACAAGGCCTTAGTCCTAATAATTTGTGTTATGTATCATCATAATAGAGAATCTCTACGTAAATCTCTGTCTGCATTCCCCTTCAGCATAATACATGCAGCAAAGCATTCCCCTTCAGCTTAATGCATGCAACAAAGATTGTTCGCATTTGAGTGTTGGGCAATTCTGAGGATGGAGGAACAAGTGTTGCTGATTTTTTTTGTGGGTCTTGGGTGGGGAAAAAGATTGTAAGAACTGTAGAGATATGTTTTCTAGTGCAGTTTTTTTGGTGCATTTGTAAGGAGGGCAAGGCAGAATTATCAATCAACACTTCACATCGTGAAAGTTAAAGTTGGATTGGACACTCTTCCTGGCTTCTTTGTGGTACATAGCAAGTGCTTTTAGGGAAATTTCCTGAACTGATATTCAGGGGGATTGGATACTCTTCCCTCTTACTAAATAGAACTTCCACATTTTATCAAAAAAAAACAGAGAATTATGGTAGAGGAAAAATACAGTGTAGAGCCTACAGATAAAGTACTGGAATGTCAGAAAATACAGTAATACAGGGTATGCAATACACATATATTGATTCATACAAGTACACAATGTAAGTTTTGAAGATCAACCATATTTCTGAAATAAAGGAAATCAAAATACACTGTGCTTGAACTAAAAAGTCAGTGTATGTGAGCAGTCATGAGGTGCATGGCCAGTGAAGAAAATCAAGAATAACATTCATCATATAACAAATAGCATCCGAGTGCAGCAAGTCAGAAAAATTATGATATACAAGCACCTTGAAGATCATGTTCAAATTACCTGAGGAAGCATGGACCCCATCAACGTTGAGCAGAGAGCCATAACTGCCCCAGCAGTAATCAAGTAACTGAACACACAAGAGCACAAGGACTTATAAATCAAGAAGGTTCAATTACTTCCATATAATTTTTAAGAAAAAAAATTGATGTACCATGAATTTGACCAAAACAACAAACTTACGCTGCCCATTGCATCCCATGAGCAGCAAAGGCTGATGAGATAGGGGTATCAGGGATCCATTGCATAATAAGGTACCAGACCAACAATGACGACAGAGACCAGCATGTACAAAGAACAACAAATAGACAGCGCAAGACCCAATGCCTAGAGGTAAATCTCGTTGTGGATTTTTCACCTGTCAGGAAAAGTGAAACGCAAAATTAGACTCCACAAGTCACCATGTACAGAAAAGTGAAACACGAAATTAGACTCCACAAGTTACCATGTACCTATGAACATGACTGTAAACATGCAAATAACTACAGTAGAAGAGAAACAGGAAGGAATAACAAAAAACAACTGGGAAGGTGCATACCTCCTCAGCAGTGCTGGCAACTGAATCAAAACCAATGTACGCAAAAAATACAGTTGCAGACCCTGCAAGCATCCCATCCACCCCAAAGGGAAAGTACCTGTGTGTTCAGAAATATCATATTAGTTATAAAACTTCAGCAGAAAAATGTTTCATAAATGAGTTTACAACATGGGATGCTTATTACCCAGTAGGAAGTTCATATCCAGTCCCATCCAGTCTTGAAGCCAAGATAACTACCAACTATTATGATGAAAAGCATGACACATACATTTATGGATGTTACTACAGCTTGTGCCAGAGTACTCTGCACAATGATGTCACTCAAGGAGATTAATATAATAGCAAGGAAAGAACCTCAGAATAATTGCTAGTCAAAAGGGGGGAAAATGAACATGATAAAGAATTATGGTATGTACCTCCTTTATTCCCACACACAACAGCCCAGTGACAACCAATACCAGAACAGCAGCACATGGGATCAACCACAACATCAAGCCCAGGTATATGGTGACGAGCTAGAAAATATAGGTAGATTGTCCTGACCTCCAAAGAACAATGCCTACAAGCATAAAACAAGATAAGTACGAAATATAAACAATAACTCAAAAATAGACAGAAAGGGAAGCATATGGACTATCACCACTTTGGAGAGTATACAATGTCTAAATAGATAAGAGGGGGGAAAATACAAATAAGACTTTCATCGAGGAAAAAAAGCAAGTACTGACCAACAACTTGCTTGTCAACTCAGCAACTCCTTTTCTATTATTTCTATATATTTTTCGTTGAAATCAAGGATCTAACCCTAAAGAACACCACGTAGGCTGGTAAGTAGGGGCATCCTAGAAATTTATTTTGTAGTGGTGAAAATGGAAGATCACTAATATGTTAGAACTTCCTGCAAAGGAAACAAGGACATCCTAAATGACTCTTCATGTCTTAATGTAAATGGAAACTATCAAAGAGCTCAAGCATTAAATTGAAGCTAGACTAGGATGAAGGCATTGTCAATATAGCTTGACCATCCGAGAAGAATTACTCGAATGCTTGCTCATAAAATTCCATTTTCACCACTAAAAGATAAATGGCAACTATCATAAAAGAAATGAAAGAATTGACAAGTTACTAAATTTCTGTTCTTCCAATATTCCAATTCAACAGCAAGATACAATTAGCCACTAGGCATCAAGATAGTAATGCTTGAAAATAGGAAAATGTGTACCATTTTTATCTATAAAGAGAGTAACGTAAAATAATTCTACTCAAAACACTAAGATTGAAATAATTAACCCAAAGAATTAAAAGTTCCAAATCTAAGTAAATTGAAGCTTGGGTAAATGAAAGTCACTGAACTAGATTTGGAGATATGCCACGAGCAACTGCTGAACCACCGATTGTATATTCCAATATTAGAGCCCAGCCAATCAACCAAGCAACACTGCAAATTAAAAATGAAAGAATCAATAAGCAAGGGGCATTGCAAGTTCTGTCAAAAACCATATTCAGTCCAAAAATGGAACCCGAATACAAACGAAAGAACTATCCAAACACGGCATCTGAGGTATGCTATTATATAAATCAATAATCATATCAAAAAATAGCAAGAAATGTGCCAAAAGTAGATTGCATCACGGAACCAAATTATGACCAACCAAATCCCCCAACAACAAGTTGCAAGATAAATGAAAGCATCAACTGATTTATCCCCTTTGAATAAAGAGATAGCAGGATATAAACCATGAACCAAATAGAAGAGAGTCTGCCACAGAAGTTAATTTTTTTCAAACAAGAAACAACAAATACTTACCCTTCTCCAACACATATATAGGAATAATGATAAGCACTGCCGGCAGATGGACAGCGACTTGCAAGTTCTGCATAGCAAAAGGCTGAAAGAGCAGCAGCAATTCCAGCAACCAAAAAGGACATAAATAGAGCTGGCCCAGAATGCTCTCTAGCAACTGTTCCAACAAGAATATAAACTCCAGCTCCAATAGTTGAGCCAACGCCTGATCAGAGTTCAACGGTCAGCAATTCATAAATAGAAGGCAAGCTATAGCACAAGAACTAACATTCAAAAATTAGAAAACTCACGAAAAACTGAAAATTACAAAAAAGGATAAAAACATAAAATAATTTTAGTTTTTCACGTTAGCAGCAAGACGGTGCTTAGCAGGATCAAGTTTTGGCTCATGTTTTAATAAAACTTAATTTCAGTAAAAATAAAATAAAAGAAAGAAAATCAAAAAAAGGAAATATTATCTGGATAAGACAACAAGGAAATGATACGTCCAGGCAAGTTTCTGGCCAAAACCAGAAACCAATTGACACAACTCATTCATCCGGTAAAGTAGCAAACAAAAAAGGACGAAGAAGCACAGGACAATCAAAACCCATGATCCAAAAAACAAAACCCAGAAAAAATTATTTGGTCAAAGCGAGGAATTAAGAGAAAAGGAACACACCAATAGCAATAAGGTGAAGAACAGACAACTCCTTGGCCAACTGATGATGACCACGTGCTTTAGAATGAACAGAATCAACCTGCTTTCTCCTTATCAAACTCCTAAAACAACCACCACCCCCTACTCCACAACCACCCTTTTGAGAATCAACAAGAAAACCCATCAAATTTCCCAACTTTTTTTTTATTCCCTTGCAAAGAAAACAACTTTCACTGTCCTCCTACTCCTATCAATAAGCAATTTACCAGCTGCAGCTGGGTATGTTCCTTACTTACAAATGAAAAAAAAGATCCACAGAGTTTAATTCTATGATGTACAAAAGCTAAAACCTAAGCAATAAAAGCCCTGCCCGCATTCCCTCCGTATAATATAATCAAGTTTTATGGATGGAATCTGGTCTGGGAAGCGATCTGCTCTGAAGATGGGAGGCGGGCAGATCCCAGAGGCAGAACCCAAAGTGTTTTGTGCTTTGGAGTTTGGACAAGGAAATGAGACAAGCCTTCTTTCTAATGTGTTTCTGTCCTTTAATAATGAATTATTAAAGGCTGTTAAAAATAATTACTCCGTTGGCTGAGAAAGGTTCTTTTCATTGACAAATATATTCTAGAACCAACCGTCACATATAGCGGCTAACGTAATATTTAATATAAATGAAATTCAAAAAAAATTATTTTAATTTAATTAAAGAAGATTAACTATTACTTTTGAAGTTTTTTTGCAAGTATATTAGATATTATTTATTTTGGATGATTTTAATATATTAATGTTAAATTTATTATTTATTTTGGATGATTTTAATTGTCTACTTCTATCTTGTTTAACACGGTATTTCAAAAACTTCCACACAACATTTCAAAATTATTTTTTGAAAAAAAATTTAAAAAATATATTTTTTTTATTTTTTTAAATTAATTTTTTTTTAGATCATTTTTATGTATTGATGTCAAGATAATTATAAAAAATACAAAATATCAGTTTTGATTTATTTCTAAACAAAAATCACTTTAAAAAACGACATCAACCATACTCTCAAACAGGAGGTTGACAAAGGCTCTTACAAGGGGTGCACGTCCTAACTCGAATTCGAGACATGTTATGCAGATCGCAAATCTTCTGTCATTGCGTCACGCTCCCTGAAAACACCATCATTGATATGCATTACACTAATTAGGTAATCCAATAATTTGGATTGCACAAAACACATTCCTAGTGATGTTGATGAAGTTGATAAGCTATATATAGTTTGTCGTCAACTTTTTTTTTAATTATGAACTTATTTGAAATTAAATTACAATTTCTATTATTTGTATTGAGTTTGTTGAATTATTTTTTTTTTGTATAAATATAAAATGCTAAAAATATTGCAATATTAAAGTTGCTCATGTACACATTACTAACCATATTTAAAAAAAAAAAAAAAAAAAGTTTTTTATGGTCAATATTCTATTTAGAAAAATAACTTTTTTTCTTTCTTTCTCGAAACTTTATTTTCATGACGCTGGAATCCTAATGTGAATGCCCTATCTATCTACGAGTAGACAGCTTGCAGCCATGGGTTAACCAATCCGAGAAAGAACCATAGAACAGGGATGACGTCATGGTCGGCAGACAGTGGTGACCTGGCAGATCGCACCTTGATTCGCTGTCCACTGATTTGAAGGGCCCCACCCCACTGCCGTTATGCAAAAGTCTTGGATCCTGTTGCAGAAAAATAATGATGATTTATTGTTTTTTTATTCAAGAATGATTATTTTATATTTAATTATTATTCTGTTTTGGTCCACCTAAATAATTGTGCGATTTTCTTTTTTGTTTTTATTGGAAGCGCTGATGATTTTCGGTTTGATTTTTATTTATAAAAACAATTAAATTAAAATTATATAAAAAAACAGAAATTGAATTAAACGGACCGATTTTAATTTATTTTTTATGTAAAAAACTAAAAAATAATTTATTTATTTATTCCTATTTTAACCAAGTCTTCTCTTGTTTCATTTCATCAAAATAGAATCAAATTAAAAACTTTGAGCTAAACTTTAAAAATAATAAGTTTTTTATAGTATATTTTTTTTAATTTGAACCGGTTTGATTTTGGTTTACTGATTTAACCTTAAAAAAAACAAATCAAATCAGAAATTTTTAAAAATACTGTAATCAAATTAATAATTTAACTTTTTAATTTTTCTCAATTTAATTTAATTTTTTTTTTTTGCTTACCTTAATAGAAAGGCCAGTCCAATGCTTGGAGGGCGATATCTTGAAATTATAAACAGCCATATTTGACCCAATTTATCACGTACCTTTGACTCTCTCGACAACTTCTCGTCAAATAATTTCATAGGGAGGTTTGCGTGCGTATAACATTTGACCCTGCCTAAAAAAATTAAAAAAAATATAAAAAAACGAGGTTCGCTTTTGAATTTTCTAAATTGATTCCTCAATTAATTTTATTGACTACTAGCATATGGTTATTTGGGATTAAAAACGATTTGATATTGAATCCTGCTTGTCAGCTGGTTGACATGTTAAACATGTGCTGTTTATTTTTTATTTAATTTTAAAAACAAATCTATAAATAATTTTTATTTTTAAAAAATGTTGCATGAACAAGACAAAAAAAAATCAATGTTGACGAGTATGGGATTTTTTTTGACACCAAACAATTCCATACGAAATAAATTCAAACAAGTTATCAAGTTTTTCTTATTTTTATTTTTAATCATGAAACGTGATTGAAGTTGTTTTTTAAAATATTTTTAATTCAAAAATTTATCAAACTGATATATTTTTTATTTATTAAAAAATTATTTTTGACATCAATAATCAAAATGGTCTAAAAACACCAAAAAAAATTAATTTATTTTTTAAAAAATAAAGCTCTTTCAAAACACAATATCAAACAGGGCCTGAGTCCTAGTGTCAATTGGTTGACATGTTAAACTAGATAAACATAAGCTGTTTATTTTAAAACTTTTTAAAAAAATTCTATATGTGTGGCATGAGCAATTCAAAGAAAAAAAATCCTACTTTTTTTCGTTGTCAATATTGACTCTTGAAATCTCAATTTTTATAGGCAATTAAACCAAATTTCCTCATGCAAAGTCAAGTATGGGATTTTTTTTGACACCAAACAATTCTATACGAAATAAATTCAAACAAGTTATCAAGTTTTTCTTCATTTTATTTTCTAATATTGAGTTTGTATTAAGTTTTTTTTTATTATTATTATTGTTTTTGCTTAAAAGCAAAGCTATCGAGTGGAATATATGATCGAGGCTATGTGGTGAATGAGTTAAACTCCGAAACATAAGTCGATCTAATAGGTTGCTATCTGAAATATTTAAAAAAAATATCATCTTAATCTTTTTAAAGCAATCCATGTTTTGGACATGATGTTCAACTTGCCTTGGATATGCAGTTGCTTTAAAACTCGCTTGGGAGAGCTTTGCCGCCTTTAAGGGTCCTACCCGGCTCGAATCCGGATTAGTCGGCAGTGGCCGGATTACTGGATGGTTTCTACCAAAAAAAAAAGTTGTTTTTGGACATATTAATTTGATTGTATCATGTTATAGTAATTTTCATACGATTTAATTTTAAACACGAGCCAAATAAGTAATCCATATAAAATTTTCAAAATTGACCCGCTACACCACAATAAATCTTGATATAAAAAACATTATGCTAAATATAATTCTAGAATCTAGTCTCCATGGTAGAACAAGAGAACAATTCAACCAGTAGATTAACCTCACATAAATAATTTATTGTATACTTTGGCCAACTATATAATAATAATAATATATATAACTGATAGACACAAATTGACCACCCAAAATATTAAAAAAATGGTATAAATAAAGGCATCACTATTATTATTATTAGAATGGAGAATGCGTGCAAGAATTGAAGTGAAGAAAAGTATACAGCAACGTGTGGAATGAAGAAAGATTCTGATTTTTTTTTAAAAAAAAAGATTTTGATTTAATCATATAGTAGGTAATATCGATACAAACTTGAGAATGAGGATTTTTTTTTTACTGGAGATTTATATAGTTATTAACTTTAGTATCTATAGAATTAGTTTAGATCTATTCAAACCAGTATTGTATGTTTCACCTGTTAAAAAACGAGACAAAACGATCGTTGTTTTACCTCGATTTTAATTCCGTCTCGTTCTGGATTTTTGGACCAAATATCGGCCGAAACGTTCCGGTTTCGTTCCGCTCGTTCCGTTTCGTCCAAATAGTATTTTCTTTTAAATAATAAATAATTTACAATATCAACCATATCTCTTAATCCAACAGTTAGATTAAGATGAAATTTTACGAGGAGTCTCTTGACATATTTATATATATTATGTTAAAATTTTAGTGCAATTTATAGAATGTAATGACCTTGCGAGATTGATGATGATATTTTTATAATATTATACATGTTCATATTTTTGTTAAGAAAAATCATTTCTATTGTGTCTTTTTTTAAATTAAATTACACAATTATAAATAATTTTATTTTTAGATTTGAACTATTTTGTAATTAATATATTTAATTATACACACACATAAACAATATCATCTCAAAATGACACGTCAAAAGTATTCTAAAATCAAAATATTTCATTCCAATTGAAAAAAATAAAACACCAAACTAAAATAATATTAACAATATTATTCAAACCGATATGAGTATCTATATTAATAATAATAATAATAAAAATAAATAAAAAAAGAAAGATTTTGATTTTATTAGATGTAAGTAGGCATAATTATTTAATGTAGCGATGATGACTCTAAGAAACACAATCATTGTCTTTTTCCTCACAAGACAGCTAAGTTTAGACTTTGAATTACAAACTAGCCACGTCATAGATACTGATGACGTGGTGATTTTGGCTCAAAAAGAATCTCACCATCAATTATTGGTACAAGTTGTTATTTTCTAAAATAATTTCTGTTTGTAAATATATTATAATAATATATACTTTTTTAAAATTATATAATATATTATTATATTAAAATAATTTTAAAATATAATTATTTTAAACGATAAAGACAATTTAAAATTTTTAAAAAACAGGTTATATCGCATTAAAATTTACTAAATCAATCCATTTATCTATCTATTTATCTATATATAAAATTGAGAGGGCATTTCAAATTTGTATGTACATAAAATAAATAACTTCCATGATCCATTCATTAATTTAGTTTTGTTTTTAGTTCTTAAGAACTTTAAATACTTCAATTACAACCATATAAAGAATTATCCAAGACCACATGTAAACTTAACAAAACCAAAGAACTACTCTTTTAAATTTGAAACTAGGAGTATTGTTTTTTTTAATATTAAAATTGATTTATTTTTTATGTTTTAAGATTATTTTGATGTGTTGATATTAAAAATTAAAACAAATATTTTTTTTTATAAAAAACAATTTACATCGCAATGCCAAATACACATTAAAGGGCTTGTTTGGGAGAGTTGTTGCGGTTGCTTTTAAAAGTGCTTTTTCATTTAGAAATACATCAAAATGATATTTTTTTTATTTTTTTTAAAATTATTTTTGACATCAGCACATCAAAATGATTTAAAAACACCCAAAAAAAATCATTTAAAATGAAAAAAAAATTCATTTTTTTTGGAAACGGTTGTTGAAACGTGGTCCCAAACGGGCACTAAATCTATCAATCTAGTAGTTACGGGAATGTTTGGCACTCCGTTTTAAAAATGCTTTTGAAAAATAAAAATGAAAATATTTTATTTTTATTTCTTACATTAAATTAAATATCTTTGGTGTTTTTAGATCATTATCATGTGGTAATGTCAAAAATAATTTTTGTAAAAAATTAAAAAAATATCATTTTAAACAAAAAATACTTTTAAAAATAACATCAACCACACATCTAAATAGACACGAATGTTTATGTTTGCTGGTGTCAAATCAACAATGTTCTAGAAGCTTATGAACATGTTCAAATTTGATCCCAAGATATCACAACAACTCAAAGCTTTTACCGATTAATAGTATAATTAATTTTTTTTTCCCGTGAAGAAAAGAAAAGTAGAAATAAAAAGTTTATGAAACTGTTTGGAAGGTCGTTTGAAACGCCGTTTCCTCTTTTTTTTTATTTTAAATAATTTTTTTTATGTTTTTAAATTATTTTGATATGCTGATATCAAAAATAATTTTTAAAAAATAAAAAAAAAATATTATTTTAATATATTTTTAAATAAAAAAAATACTTTTAAAATTAACCGTTCAAAGTTTACCCTTTACATTTCCTAAATGTCTGCAATGAGCACGAAAGCCAACAGAGGTTATGTTTGAATTGTCTCCCCATTACAGGCATCTTGTTCAAGTCAAATTCTGCAACTCTACGTTTCCGACTGCGTGTGTGGAAGAAAAAGAAAGAGTGTTTTTTAAAAATATGTTCGAAGGAGTGTTTTTTACAAAATTTTAAAAGTATTTGTGAATTTTTTTTATTTTAAATTAAATATTTTTATTTTATTTTAATGTGCTGATAATAAAAATAATTTTTAAAAATTAAAAAAAATTCATTTTGATACGTTTTTAAACAAACAACACTTTTAAAAGCAATTTTAATCATATTTTCAAACATGGCAAAAAAAAACTAATAATAATTTAGTTATTATTTGTTTCTCAATTCTATTCAAATATATTAAAATAAAATATATTTTTTTAAATTAATTTTGATATTATTGTAAAAAAAAAATTAAAATATAATTTTTATTTTATTTTATTTGAAAACAATACTTGGAACACCTTACCACACAGAAACAGTGCCATTTGGCATTGCGATCCCACCGGCTTTTGGCTGAATTTGAATTTTTTTTAGTTTAAATAAATATATTTTTGTGTGTTTTAGATTATTTTGATGTGCTGATTTCAAAAATAATTTTTAAAAAATAAAAAAATATCATTTTAATTTATTTCAACACGATAAGCATTTTAAAAAGCTACCACAATCACATTTCTAAACAGACCTAACGAGAGGAGTGGAATAGCCTAGGGTGCGGATTCAAGTACGGTGACATCATCTATATTATTATTTATTATTATTATTATTATTATTATTATTATTATAATTTATTTATTATTATTATTATTATCATATCTTTACTGGGATCATGGGCTTGACATGACATGCCTACATCATTGCAAACGTGTTTTAATTTCTCCACCTCAATTATACAACACAACGTCATGTCAAGAAGAAGTGCGAAGGCATGTCATAGCTTTTGGTATGAATGGACCAAAAGTATATTTAAATTATATTTAAATTTATTAGTATCAATTTAAAATTGTTTTTCATGGTCTAACAAAAGTATATTTAAATTTATTTTGTATCCTGAAATTTGCCCGAGTGGATCCACCAAGATGCTCCAATCAAGGATGTCGTGGCCAGACTTTTTTTTAATTAAAAATAAAAATATAAATAAAAATAATTGATGTTTGGAACAGTTTAATATTTAGACTAAATTCCCGAGCTCTTGTTCCAGTATTCAAAAAGATATTTTACATAAAAATATGTTAGATTTTTTTATTTGATATGAAGAAACTCATTCCTCGAAAAAATACACTCATAACTGTTTGTCCCAGATTTTTACAAGAAATACACGTCATGACTCGAACTCAATATCTACTGTGCAGATCGCAAGTTCTTTGCCATCACACCACGCTCTTGGAGACTAATATGTTAAGTTACTAATTTTTAGAATCTAATATATCTTTTAAACTCAAATTTTTTATCACAAGGCTAAGCATTAGAGGATGAAGGCTAGATCATTATAGATATATATAAAACACGTCCTGATTTTACTGTGGATTCAAACAGTTAAATTACTATTTTACTCCTAGAACCGAAATTTTTTAACCCCCGTGACTAAGAGTATTTTCAAATTTTTTAGGGGACATTAATGGTATTTCCAAATTCTCTACACATTAAAATAACAAAACTAGTAAGAACTAAATTATGTGAAACAATGTTTGCTTATAACAACTGTGCTGCTGCAATATCATATAGGCTCAAAATCACAACAATCTCCTCAAGATCATCACAAAACAAAGCTCCATAACCCTATGAGGTAGCTGTTTCCATTGTCCCTGTCATGGCAAGTGGCATGAAGTTGGCAACATGGGCAAGCATCTTGCTTCAGCCCACTAGGTTTCTCAAAAGACATGTGTGCCCTTTTATCCAAACTCATGCCATGCATGTCAAAAATTAACAAAAGATGGGGAGTTATCTCTTGCTTCCATATTACAATTACTCAAAATCATTGTTATTAATCCCGTTTCATTTGGGTCGAAACGACTCACACTAGTTAAAAAGTCAAGATAAAACAATATAATTTTTACATTAAAATTTCAACCTGTTCAAAATTTCCTCCAAATTTTAGCCAGAATGTTCTGATTTTATTCCACCTATTTCCATTTCGACCAAATAGTATTTTTTTAAATAATAAATAATTTTACAATATAATTCATCTCTTAATCTGTCTGCTAGATTGAGATAAAATTTTACTAGCCTATTATGTTAAAATTTCAAAGTAATCAGAAATGTAATAAACTTGCGAGATTAATGATGACATTCTCGTGATATTATATATGCTCATAATTTTATTCAAAAAATCATTTTATTATATCTTTTTTTTAGAATAAATTGTACAATTCTAAATAATTTTATTTTTAGATTTGAACTAATTTTTTGTTGAATTAGTATATTTAATTACACACACACACACACACACACACACATAAACAATACAACCCCAAAATGGAGCGCCAAAAAACGCTTCAAAACCGAAACATTCTATTCCAATTGAAAAAAACAAAGCACCAACCGAAATAAAATCGACAACCTTGCTCAAAACTGAATGAAAATCATCTCATGGATTACTCTCTATATTACCATCTCCATATTAATCACCTTCACTGTCACATGAGTGGCATTGCAAGAGAAACTGCTAAAGAGAAATGTCACAGGTATCACAGCAAAGATGGGGGAGTAAACAATGTTTTTCCCCATTCAAACACTCGTACCACATATTTGTAACTATCATCACGTTTGAGCTATAAGCAAGCTATTTACATGTTTTCACAAGAATTTGAGAAGATGCCAGCAAATTAAGCAATACAACTATACAACAGAAGATTGATTTCGCTTCTATCAGCCAGAATCACGCACCTTGCCGATCAATAGCAGCAGAAATGCATCCAAGAATGTTTCAGGTAGAGGAGAGATAGATGTGTTTATGGTGGTGCATGCCTTTGCCGTGATCTATAGAAGATCTGAAGAAGTGCGGTAGATCTCATCAGCACAGGCAGTAGGGACATAAACGGCATTTTTCAATGAGCTGTGGGTCCTACCATAAAATAAATAAACCAGTGCCCCTATTAGCAGCCATATGGAAACACGGAACCATGTGCCAGCCCTGCACATAGACGGAAAGAGATCAACACGAAGATGGAAAGCTTGGTGAGATTGAGCTCAAATGAATAAATAAATAAATAAAAAACTTTATTTGAGAGTGAGAGGCAAAGTTAAATGGTGGATACTCACCCCAAATTAACTAACAAATATGTGTTGACGAGGATGCACGCAACTGGCAAGAATGGAACAAAAGGACAAACAAAACCTGGAAAAGGGCAAAAAATAATTTTGTAAATGATTATTGCATGCATATGGAGCACCATTTTTAAATTGGAGGTAACAGTACCATACAGAGTATATGTGTAAGACTATAAGCACAGGTTTTCCAAAGTGCTACGGTAGTATGGTTTCGCAATGATTACTGTGATATTGTCAAGCAACCATCTCATCTAAAAACTCAAGTTGTTTGGTGAGGTCCCAGAATATAATTTATATTGTTCTCTAACAGATATGACCAAACAATTCCTATACTACACACCCCCAACTTAACTTTCTCTTCCCCTCAGCTACTGCTCGTGATTTTGAACTATCATGAAATTCTATCAAGTGAGATATCAACCATTTCATGTAATTTAGAGGGTTTCTTGAATTGAAGCAATGTTTTCTTGGTAACTTCAATCTGCACCAACCATTTTAAGATTATATACATATTAACCTGACAACTTTTTAACAAGTAGCCAAAAGCCAGCAGAGCCTTGCAGTGGTAACAAGGTTTATAAAATTCTTCACCAAAACACACAATACCCAGCCTCAACCAATATCCTTTAACATTGTTTTAAATAAGCTTCAACGTACCTCCCGAGTGCCCAAAGCTATGCCTCGCATTATCTTGTGCTAAGCAAGCCAGAACAATCAAACTGCACAAAAGAATAGCTCCACCCACTGTACACAATGTAAAGCGAAGAATGCTGGTAGAATAAAGAAGATCCAGTTACAAACCAGAAGAACCATATCAGTCACATATCAAGGTAAAACATGTCTTGGCCTAATCCTATACTGCAGAAGATGAGTTACTCTTTTTTTTTCAAGAATTGATGTGCTGTATCTCCAGAGAAAAAAAAACTTCCATTTATTGTTTTAATAAGTTGAGAGCTCACATGCCAAAGGTTAAGAACAATTCTAGTTGAGCTAAGGGGACTCATCTTAGAAGGGTGAATCAGATGAAAGCGAAGAAGGTTATGGGCCTTTAGCTGGAAGATGGAACACCTTATAACCTAAAACACTTGAGAATGAACAAAGAAAGCTTGCACCACTAAGTCGGAAAGTGAATGGATAAGCATGCCATCCTACAAAAAATCAACGCTAGGCCACACCCATGTTCCAAGTGACCTAAATTATATTTTCTCTACCTAATCTGTGTCCTTGTTTTTTGTATCAAAATCCAGTTTTTCCCCATTAAACCATAATGCACATGCCATTTCCAAGCATGTATTGTACTGGGACTCTGGGAGAGTAGTCACCTCACTTGAAGCATCATGAGCAACAGCCTAAGCTATGAATGGAAAGTTATAGAGCTGCTGATTTTAGAGCAGATGACAAACCCGGGAATATTTTCAACAGAAGCTGCAGATGCAAGGACAAGAACACCTATGCAAACAAGAGCTATATTCCAAGCAGCAATTTTTCGCCTTTTTTGTTGATTCTGTCCATCTGTTTAATTGGCACGAAACAAGAAAACTAATATCAATGTACATGTCATATGGAATTTGTCAAGAGAATTCCAGTGAATATGTTAATGCAGAGGTGTTTCCTTAAGTATTGTTTATTAACTATGAATGGTAGAATATATTATAACAATTAACAATAGGCTTCATGATGCCAATGAAATTCAACAAAGAAATAAAACAAACACATGGGCTATACAAATGCATCCACATGTACAGCCAACAAAAGAGGGGTCACTGTTAAAGAAAATGGTCAGGGCAACTCTGTATCACAGACTTGGTAGATAGACAATTTACCTGATTTACCAAAACATAGAAAATTAGGATACCTGGACGAACCAAAAACTCAGGTTTAGAGTGGATTTGTGCCAATTATCAACAAGAATAATATTAGTCTTCCCCTAAAAAAAGGTCCCTTCAGATGGGCTTATAAATGTCTAGCAATGAAAAACAAAGGGATGACAATCATTGTGCTTTTCCAACTGGTTTCCAGTTACGGGTTCAGTTGGATTAATGTACACAACAACTTAATGAAAGAACCCATATGACCCATCCAGAAAAGAGGATTTAAAGATTCAAAGCTTTCTTCTTCCTCTTTCTTTCTTCTCTCTTTCCCATAAGCCAGTACCTCACTCTTTCATATATAAAAAAATGTTGGAAATTTATTTAATTAACATGATTTAAACAAATTATGGGCGAAGGAGAAATTAATCTAAAACATCCTTAGTTTTCTTACTCAAAAAACCCTTGGTTTCCTAGATTAAATTCTTGATTTATGGTGGCTAATCAAAGGTTGATAACGGTGAAAATTAATTCTTTAACTTTTTAACTTCTAGAATTCACTATACAAAAAGGGTGAAGAGAGAGTTCTGAACTTGAATTTTTCAGATTTTTTCTTTCTTTTATCACATCATTTTTAGATTTTTCATTCTCTTTTATGCTTTGGCTTTTTTTTTCTCTCAAATCTAGAATTTAGGTTAATACTTTGTTGAGAGATATTTGAATTATTTTATTTTGGTTCAAAAATCTTGTTTAGAAGTATATCTAAACTAAGGTGGCGGCGTTAGAATTTTGACATATTGCAAACATCCTAGCTGCATAAGTGAGGAGCCATAAAGTCTTAAGGACAAAAGATTCATTCTTGACAAAAACAAAAGTTCCATTCCTTTAAAGTATTTCAACAAGCATCATTCTTTGTTTTAATTTAGGCATTGTTATTTTTATTATTAGTTTGCATGCCAGGATTTGATCTAATATATATTGCATGTTTGAATAGATACTTAGTTTGCATGCTAGTATTCTTTTTATTATATTGATGCTGCAAGTATATTTGTCTTGAATTTTATTTTGCATGTTTATAGATTTAAAATTGCATGCACTCTAGGCTTATCTTAAACGTCCTTTTATATATTGTATGCTCTTGTTATGATAAACTAAACATTTTTGCTCACTAGTCTAATATATAATACAGCATATTTTTGAAAAAAAAAGTACGGGAATAATAGAATGGAAAAAAAGTCATTTTCAAACACCAAAGAATGCATTGGGTAGTACCTTCAGCCACATGTTTCTGAAGAAGATTGCATTCAATTGGAGTCCTTATATTGTCAAGTAAATGTTGACTAAGATCATAGTTGCTGCAAGAAGCCTTAGGGTTTTGATATGTAACCTCCGGAGAACCACTACTTAACTGCAGTGATGGTGAATCGATCAGCTGCTGAAGTGATGGCTGAAGAGGCACCTCATTTGGTGGAACATATCTGACTATTAGCACTGAAACTGCAACAGAAGTGAAAGCAAGAAGTGTACCCACGCTAACCTGTACCCAGGAAAGGAATTAGGAAGCCTTGCCTCCCTATATTTTTATAGCAGAAGGATCGTGTACATAATAAATAAATAAAATAAACAGTAATGCATTATTCCTCATAAACATCTCTAATTCAAATGCATAACATACCATTCCTGCCAACTGTGAAACATCCATAAGAAAAGCCAGGGCTGCAGCTAGAATACCAATTATTACTGTGCTCTTCACTGGAACTTGTGTGCGTGCACTAATGTCTGAAAAAAAAGATGGCAACAATCCATCTCTAGCCATTGCCATGAACATTCGGGGCTGGAAAGAGTTCATGGAAACAATCACTGAAAACAGATATATACAGTTTCATATTTACACACAAACTACATGGCCTCCTGCAAAATGGCCTTATCAAGCAGCAAAATAACATGCATCTGTATCTTAAAGTTAACAAGTCTCATGCAAAAAAACAAAAGGAAATGATGCAACTTTTGAGCACTTACTGGAACTCAAAGAAATTTGAGAGCTGAATGTATATCCATGCTACCACATTAGTATGTTATAAGGGACTAAGAGTTATTCTAAATCACTGGAGAAACATGGATTACACACCTGAGGAAGAAGTGAACCCATTAAACTAGCACAAAGAGCAGTAACTGCCCCAGTTGTTATTACATACCTGCAATTATAAAGTTACTAATCAGATTACAACTGACTTCGAGGGAAAACCCTCAAAGTTAAATAACCAAGCAAATTGACAAACCAGGAGGAAAAGCTTACACTGCCCATTGCATCCCATGAGAAGCAAATGCTGAAGAGATCGGGGTGTCTGGATCCAATGCGTAGTATGGCACTAAGCCAACAATAACAACAGAGACAAGCATGTATAAAATGCAACATATAGACAATGCAATGCCTATACCTAAGGGCAGATCTCGTTGAGGATTTTTCACCTGACATGATAAGAAATTGAGATCATAATGTAGTCAAAAAGCTTCAAATGAGGCCCAAAGTTTCACTCACTGAGGCTAACATGGTATGTAAAGATATGATTAAACTACTAAATAATAACTCAAGCAGAAATGACACAAAAATAGAGACAGAATCAAATTAAGAGTGATACAGAATTTTATCAAATTACATCTAATAAAACAATATATACATGATTACCATCCTAGTTATGTATCAAGCATGGTCTCCCATAATTATACTCCCTTTGTCCCAGAAAAGCATCCTCCTATCCTTTATAATGTCAAATTATAACACATGTTTTTTCTTCATAGAATACAACAAGTCATAAGTCAACAATCATTCAGAAGAAATGGGACCTTAAGATGCATAGCTACCACTATGGCATAGATGAAGATAAAGAAAAACAAGATTTTACATTCTTGCTTTAATAACTTCCAGAATGGTTGATGAATTTGTAACTTTATTATATCAAATTTTGAACCAGGTAACTTCCATTGACCTGCCAAATTACAGACAATTCAACTTGTACAAGGACACGAAAAATAGTAAATGATTTTTTAAAATTTAGTCATGTTCATGTATCCTAGGGGTTCATCATTGATGCAAATGTAAAACAGTTGAACTCATTCATAAAGCCGCAGATTTGAGTATTAGAGTAGTTATTTAATGTTTTTCCTCGCAGGATCCCACCTTGCCAAGACCACAATTAAACAATAGGCTTTAATAATGCCTTTTGCATCTTAGGTTAAAGAGTGTAGAATAATTAGCTAGGTCTGCCAGCACAGGAAAGCATATCAGAATGTACACATTATGGTGTTATTAATTACAATAATAAGCTAAGCAAACCACATCTTCACATAGGACAGAGGTAAGATCAGGAACACAAGTTAAGAGATCATAGACCAGATTTCTGAGTAGATTAGGAACTAATGCACAATGTGGGAAATTGATGAATATCTGTTCAGTTTGCATCATAGGATTTCCATAAAGTTGGATTTTTAGTTTAGCAAGGAAGTAAAATGAAGAGGATGAACTGTGAATTCAATCTTCCTTTCTCATTTCATCTCTTGATTCTTTATTCACACACAGCACCAGTCATCGATCATTCCACATTAAAAATTACCTCCTCAGCAGTGCTAGCAACAACATCAAAACCAATGAATGAAAAGAACACCACGGCGGATCCTGCAAGCATCCCATTTACTCCAAATGGAAAATACCTATCAAACCAGAGGAAAAACAAAAGAAGATGAACTAGACCACTGGGGTAGATATAATGAGCCTAAGTATACAGAATATACACTACTCACCCGCTAGGAAGGTCATATCCAATCCATTCAGTCTTGAATGCTAAATATCCACCAGCTATTATGATGAAAAGCATCCCAAAAACATTCAATGTTGTAACAACAGTCTGTGCAAATGAACTCTGCAAGATATTTACTATAACAGATTAAAAAACAGATGCATGCCAACACAAAAAAACATAAACTTGCTAGTATTTGAAAAGAAACAAAACTTACCTCCTTGATTCCAATGCACAAGAGCAAAGTGACAACAAGAATCAAAACTGCCGCACATGGGTCTACCACAATGCCAAGCCTTGGGATGGAGTGGCGGGCCAAGTAAGAAGGCAGGTTATCCTGGCCTCCAAAAAATAAGGCCTGAAAAAACAAAGAGATAAGTGGTTTGAACCAAGATAAATGAAATAAATATATTATGATGTACAGCATCCAAGGAAACTAAGTCACCTGATTAGCTTGTAAGTTAAAAAAAAAAAAAAGAGGCTAAACCTTAATGATAATTAAAATCATTCATCTCAAAAATGATAAAGTTATGTCCAGAAAAAAAAAAGGTAGAAAATAATGTTGTATGTGTTACCGGTCAAGATACAATAACATTCAGTGAGCATTATCGAGCCAATCTAAAGCTCATGCCATGAAGAACCAATATTTAATCTTCAAACTGTGAAGCATTAAACCACCATTTGGATACCTAAGCCTATGGCCATTCAGATCTGGGGAACTTTCTTGTATCAATTTTTATCAATGGTCTAAGACTAGGGTGAGGTCAGGGGTTGGGTGGAAGCATACATGCCTCTAACCATTGGCCAAATCTAACTTCATTTTGTTGCTCTTAAAGGATAAACACAGGCATATTAGTATTCATTCTATACGATGTGTAGACAAAATAAGACTGCTTATTAAGTGATTCGATCTTCGAGAGCAACAATATGAATAGCTATAAAATGAGCGGGCCTATTAGTTCTTTAATGGCACTCCATTGTTTTGAAGAGAGAAAGGGAGTGCCATTAACACTATATAGAGTGTTAGCAGCCTTACATCTTTAAAATTTATGAATCATGACAAATTACTAGTGTTTGTTTAATTTTGTGAACGTTGCACATGCATGAACAAAATCACGCACAGGTCCCAAGAAAATGCCAAAAAACCATAAAAAAATAACTCTATTAGACACTGGGGTTTAAATAGGAATTTATAGCACAAATTAAGACATGCATAAATGGATGAGAGAGCTTCACATAGAGAAGATCTACAGCACCAGATTTGGGGTTAGGCCACGAGCAATAGCTGAACCTCCAATTGTATATTCAAGAATCAATGCCCAACCAACCAACCATGCTGCACTGCAAGACAATATGTTCAAGTCCTGAAAAGAGCATAGCAAAACATATAGATATGGATTTACTTAATCTTCCATTTACTGAGCTTGCTGATTATGTCCTTTTGCAAGTCAATCTTCTAATCAAAAGCAGTAACTTAACCACCAAACTCAACCATCAAGATGCATTTATAACAATTCTTAATCACGTCATTTTTATAATTTCCAGGATGTATCAAGTTGTATGATCTGTATATTTTGAGACAGGGATTGAAACCTCAAATTGTTTTCTCAATGTCATCTTAAGAGTTACTACTATGGAAAGCTTAAAATTATCCAACAAGTTGCAAATACCCTTCTCCTATGCAAATGTATGTGTAATGGTAGGCACTCCCCGCCGATGGGCACCGACAAACAAGTTCAGCATAACAAAAAGCTGAGAGAGCAGCCGCAATTCCAGCAATGAAGAAAGAAACAGTAAGAGCCGGTCCTGTCTGCTCTCTAGCAACCGTTCCGACAAGAATATATACTCCAGCTCCTATCGTTGCTCCTACTCCTGATTAAAAAAAATTAAAAAAATAGAACCAATATTAATATCAACATGCATAAAATCCTCCCCTGCTAAACTGGATAGATTTGAAAGGAAATACAATCCTCCCCCAGCAGCCCAACATCCCCATTAACTTCCGGTAATTAATAAGGGAGTAAATTTATGACTGAACTGAACAACAAAAAGGATTCGCATGTCAGATTTTCCAGGATATAAAATATAACCAGCATTAAATAGTACACAGGTATTTATTAAACAAAACCTTAAAATTTAACGAAAACAGCTGACAGCTAGCTTCATTACAAACAGAAAAACAAGCAGCACCGATAACAAAAGCAGACACAAGACAAAAACCTTGAGACTTTCAAAGCAAACGAGAACAAACACTAAAAAAAGAAACATCATTTCAAGGAAAAGCAAAGATGCCCACGAAGCCAAAATAGGATGGAAAGAAAAAACTTAAACCATGAGAAAAACAGAACCCAGATGGAAAAATGGAGAATTAATGGAGTTAGTAACGAACCAATAGCAATGATGTCAACAACAGAGAGAATCTTAGCTAACTGGTGGGTTTGGCCACCGCTATGTCTGCTGACAAGAAGAGAATCCACTTGTTTTCTCCTAAAAACACAGCTCCTGAAGCTGAATCCCTCATTCCCATTGTTTTGCATGTCAGCCACATCCATAAACAAACTGATATAAGGCTCTCCACCTTTATTGTTTCCTCTTCTTCTTCTTCTTCTTCTTCTTCCCTTTTTGAGATATGATAATAAAAGAAGGCGTGGAGAATGAAGAAGGGATGCAGGGGCGGTTGGATTCTTGGGTGCGTTGAATCTGCCCTGAATTTCAAACCACATCCAAAACTGAGATTCGGCGGATCGAAAGAGAGAAGAAACTGTAAATATATATATATATATATATATATATATATATATATATATATATATTGAAGAATTTGGATTTACTTGCGTGTATCCTCGTCAGTTCTTTTTGGATTTGCTTTTGGAAAGCGAACAAAAAAATGGTACTGATTTTTAAAGAGAGGCAATATAACTGTCTCACAAAACAAACACCATGGACAATATATATATGAAGAAAAGAAAAAAAATAAGAAAAATTAGTGAAAAAATGGTTATTTACTCGAAATTAACACGCATCACACATAAGTGAACGTCATCAAGGAGGACTAGGAACATGGTGGGCTTTTAACAAGGCAAGATGGTTTGCTAATGATGCCTCAATTGTGCGCACAATGACTAGAAAAATTGGTGCTGATCATAAAATATTTTGACAAGTTTTTGCAGTAAACTTTTGGATCGATTTCTACAAATATTCTAAATAAATATATTATATATTGTTGTTGTACCATTATTTCAGTTTTGAATGAATTTCAGAGGTTGAAGAATATAAGAGAATCTCCTTTTCTGTAGACAAATCACAAGTTCTTCGGATAAATTACAAGTTCTTACGAAAATGTCTTCTGCTATATTGGCAACACCAAAGGAGGATACACAATTCTATCACGGAGATGATGTTTCCACTGTGTTTTCCTTGTCTCCCTCCGACCTCATTCCCGGTTAGTTACGTATCCCTTTCCGCCGTCGTCAAAATACAAATCCCGGTTAGTTTCAGGTCAATCTTCTTGCCTAGGAGGACTCCTTCCATTCCCATTTTCAGGTTGAGCCCACAAGTTTTGGCTCCTTTCACCTCCACTTTCCCATGGTTGCCTGACACTCCTATCATTTGTATCACCTCCTCCATCTGAGAGCTGCCCCCAAACGCTTCGGCTCTTTCCATCTCCGCTGACGTCCTCCTCGCATCCGGCCACAGTTTTTAGGAGCTCAGATTGCAGCAGTGGACAGTTCTCTTTGAGATACTCAAAACCATCAGACTGCACAACAGCTGCATCAAATGATACAATCAGAGCAAGCAAAACAAACAAATAATTAAACCCTGAGAAAAGCTTATATATAATAAAATCTCAAACTCCAGTCCCTTTCCAAGTAACATAGCCTTGGGACCTCCAGCACAAAACAATCCATATGTAAAGAAAATGTGCCGGTATCAGTTCTATAATTACATCATCGCCCATTCATATCCCAGGGCTTTATAATTAGATAAAAGGAGAAGAAATTGCATTATATTTGCCACTCATTTATTATACCTGGGCAATCGCGAAACACACGAGTAACATCAGCAGTGAAAATATAAGTTATTTGTGGTGGCTGACTGGTAGCCAAAACACAAGATAATATACATGTACAGAAAGCAAGGTTGGCAAAAAAAAGCATTTTTATGCTCTTCGTCAGCAAAGTGAAATATGGGAAGGAGTTCAAATACAGAAAGAAAGACAACTTCTTTGAAGTCTTTTCACCTCAAGTGAATAAATGTACATGACCCTTCACTCAACTATACTTCTGTAAATGGCTTTTTAAAGCAATTGAAAGGACAAAACATAAAAATGATAAACACAACTTTATGTGAGCTCACTAAGACTATAGCGTGGTTATACAAACTGACTGTCATACCATACTACAGACCAACTTTGTGATGGAAGCTGGAATCTACTAAAAATTTTAAAAGGCTGGTATAAACCAAGTCCCTGACTTCAGATCAAGCATGTCAACGTTGGACCATTGAGCTTGTGTTATTATTTTTTTTGCTTTTAAGAATCTTTTTTCTTCCATTTCAAGCAAATAGCTGGAGAGTAATTAAATAAAACAGAAACAAACCGGTAAAACTACATAGAAATTTTTAAATGACCTTGCACAAATGAATAAGCACCAATCGATACAGTATCTAACTCCTAGCCAGGCAACTGCTGGTTGAATTCCATCGGCTATGCAGTTTCAAGTTGTAAATGAAATAAATTTAGGCATTTCCCTACACAAGTTTAGATTATATTTTTTCTTATTAAACATAGAATAAAGGCTTTACAAGAAAAAAATATCAGAAAATAACAAAATAAACCAGTTTATTTCTATTTTACTACATCAACTAACTAGACTATCATTTGGTAGTTTTCTTTGGGATGAAAAGAAATGGGAAAGATAGTGATGAAGCAAGGGGTTTTCTTAGGGGCACCTAAGGGCATGCAAATAAATAGTTGAGTGTGAAAGAAATAGATATAGATAAACTTATGCAATGTTGATAAATAATGTTAAAACTTTTTTTTTCTTTTCTTTTAATAAATGTTCACAAAGAAAGATAATGGATGCATACAGCAGAAACACACATTTCTAAATTATTCTAAATTTTGTAAATCATGTAATTTATTTATTATCTAAGAAGTTTCCTATCCTAGTATTTGCAATGAATAGGTTTTTATTATTGTTGTTGTTGTTAACTTGGTCAGGAGTTCTATGCCAGGATTTCCTTTCTTATTTCAATTCTTATACATTTTGGCGTGCCTACAAATACAGTGGCCATTGAATAAATGAAAATGTGTTGCAAAATTTTCTTTATTCGCATGGGTTTCATGAGCATAGCTTCAAACGGATTCAAGAAGCACCCCTATTTAATTTCAAGAGTTTAACATTGTGGACTCGAGGGTTGTACCTTCCAACTCCTTGTCCTTCTCAAATACTTCACTAGATCCTAGCTAAAAAGTAATAATATATGGTGATAAGCAATGATACTCATAAAGCCATACAAACATGAAAATTTGTAGAATAATTTCAGGACAGATAAAAGATAAATATAATGAATAGAACCTGGCAAATTTTGCAGGAATAGACATGAAATAAATAACTTCAAAGTTGAATAGAATAACAACTCTTGCCATTGTGTTTATTCATGTATAACTTATCACATTCTAATCGTGAAGTGTAGCATTATCCTTTCAATACTTTAAACCTTGTTGAGGATGTGGTAATGCTACTCAAAAAATAAATAGCCTTGAGAGCAACTGAGATCCAAATCATTTGAGAATAGCTTCTGGTCTGATGTATAAAAGAAGGTTGCAATAATGAAAGGGGTACTGAGAATTTGTTTAATAAAACATGGCATGAATTGACATCCATTAGGCAATCAAAAGATTATTTGTAAAAAGGAAAGAGAAGAAAGCAAGAACATGTTGAAATAGCTTGGTGAGATAATTCTTCATTTGATCAATTTCATGTTTTCTAACAGCTTGCAATGATTTTTTCATGACCCATATAAAGGCCATAAATAAGGCAATCATGACCATTACAAATCTAAATTAATTTCTTTAATGAAACACAGCAAGGAAAATGAATACTGAATTTCCCTCAACAGTAATTTACTAAAAATAAGAAAATATTAACTATGAAATTTTAAGGATCTTTTTTTTTCATGTCTATATTATATGGGTAGGGTTGAGAGGGAGGAAATTAAGTGTAGCAAAACAAATTAGTTGCCTTCAAATATTTTATGCAACTCTCAATGCAAGTATGTGTGTTGGTGTGCGAATTTGCAAGCATGGTGTGTGTTGCTAGTGGTGGAAGGAGGATAGTATGGAAGAATTAATTCACCATATGTCATTTGCACTTAAGCTGTATTATTACTCATGCCAGCAACCTAAACTTGGTTATAATTTGCAAGGTTGCATGTGACTTATTTGCCAGACCATACACTCCAATAAAAATAATTCGGCATTTAAAGAAAGAAAAAGAAAAGGAAAACTTACATGATAGCACCAAAAAATATAAATCATCATGCACAACTACATCAGCAAGGGAAACCACATCAACAATCGCTTATATCATTATTCAGCATATTAATATTTAGCAATTTGATCGGTAAATTTCCTCTACTTTTGATTCGTTGGAGTTTACTTTCCAGTTTTACACTTGTCATTTAAGATTGCCATTGATATTATTTTTGTGCCTATAAAATTAAGAAAAATAAATAAAAATCACCTTTTGCTTATCATCCTCTTTTATTATTGATAATCTAGCATTTAGTCTTTTTTGTTATTTGTGAGTTCTAGCTTGTGACATTGCATTTGATTAATCATTTAAAATTAAAGGTCTAACACATTGGATGCATAAAAAATTTCAGTGTTTTATGTTCTTGATTAATCTCCACATTAAAAAAAATAGTTTTATTTTTGTGTTGTGATTTTACTTGCATTAATCTTTATATGATCTCAATTTTATTTCTAAGTCAGTGTTGCATGCATTTGTGAATAGTCATCTAACACCCAACTTTAAGTTTACAACAATCATAGATTTGAAATTGAGTAATATCTTTAGAGCCAATCATGAACAAAACATCATCGAATTTGAGACAACTAGATTGAGTGTAGTTCAAATGCCTTCACCCAACCTGAGAGAACTAAAGATTTGAAAAGGACTACTATCTTTCACACCTATATCAAGTGTGGGGATAAGGGTTGCAAGATTAACATTAGTAATGAAAGTTGTATCAATATAGTGTCTTTAAATATTGTAGCTCGCTTAGGCCTACAGCTTGTTCCCCATCCTAAGTCATATAACGTGACATAGGTTAATAATATAACTCCAAAGTAGTCAATGAGAGATTTTTGTTCCCTATCAAATTCCTAAATTATCATAATGAAATTTAATATGGTGTGACCCCACTTGATACAGGACATGTTATTTTGGCAAGGCCATAGATATATGTTTTTGACGTCACTGTTTCTAGTATCAAATTTATGTCCTTTCACTTTTAAAGGTAGAAAGATCAAACTCATTGAATTACTAACAAGACCTAACAATAAGAACAAGACAAAGAAGAATGTGAAAGAACAAGGACTTAAAATAATGAGTTTGAAAATTTGGTTAGGGAACAACCTATTGTGTCTGGTTTAGTTGTAAAAGAAATTTCAAAATACTTTATAGTGAAACTACCTAAGGAGGTAAATATGACTAACATAATAGGTCTAAAACAGTTTGAAAAGAGATGAGTTAGTTGTGTGTCCTTTAGTTGTGGAAGTTTCTAAGCACACTCAATAGAGTTTTCTAAGGAAGTAAGTGCATGGCAGAAGAGTTTCAAGATAGTTGTCATTCTGAGTTCCTTAATTCCTTGACACCTAACTTGTCATAAATTTTAAGCAGCCTTTCGAGCTTCCTGATTCTTCACCCCTTATGCTTGACATCTAGCAAGTCATAGATTTGAACAACTTTCTAAGCTCCTTAATGCTTGGTCCCTTATGTTTTACATCCTCTATGTTTGATATCCAATATTTGCTCAGTCTCGAGCACTTTGTTGAGCTCCCTAAATCCTTAATTCTTCTTATCATGGTAAGAAGAATGATGAGCCTGATTCACCGAGTTATATCCAATTTATATCCATTCAGGATTACAAAAAAAAGTGTATTCCATTCCACACTCCCAGTCATATAACTCTAAAATGTCAAATTTAACTATCTTTTGCATGTCGAGATCATTAAACATATTCTAGTAAGTAATGGACAATACAAATTTCAAACTAATTTACATAAGAATCATGATGCACTCAATGTTAGAGATTATTTCATAATATAGATTTAACTTGAACCATGTCCTTTGGAAATGAGTCACAAATTGAAAGTGAGTAATGTGAAACATTTAAAGTATTGCAAATGATTAAATCAAATAGTTACATTATTAAGCTTTGACATTAGCTCTACGTTTGACATGAAAAAACTCATTATATATAAAACACAACATTACCGGATGCTCCTTTTGATATATCTGCCTCTTTATCTTTATCATTGGCACAAAAGAAACATTAATTTTACTTTAAATGCTCAAGTTGTTTTTACCAAGGACAATGAGTTTAACAAATCCCATTATATGAGCTAGGCAACCAAATTCATATTGCACTTGGGATTACCACAGAGACATCACAATAGCTTGATCATGATCTCTGAAAACATTATTGGAGCCGCCTTGAATTATACTCGATGAGTTCAAGTTCTTCCAACCTAGGGAGAGTTGATGAGAACATCAAACTTGAGATATGATTCACATATTTGTATGATCTATGATAATGAAAGATAACTGAACCCTTGTCCTATTGGATTTTATTTAGGTTTATTTATTATGCTTAATTTATTTACTGTTGGATATTTTAATTAGTGGGTTACAAGCCCAGTTGCTTGTTCTAGCTAAGGTTTTAATATTTATATATTATTTTTTCTAAATGTTAAAGTTTTGATGAATTGAATAAAATCTGCAAAGTTGCAGAATTTGCAACCCTCATTCCTTCTCTTCTTCAACTCTTTCTTGCATAAGAAAGAGGGATCTGAAAACTATAGTCTATAAACCACAAAACCCATCCTAATAGTTGGTGCAAGAGACAATACAATAACAGAACGAATAACTCAAAAAACATCAGATGCTAACTGCTTCTTAGGGCCACAAACATATAAATGTTCCTAAGATCATTCAAATGATAGTTTGACTATATACAACTGAGTTTATTCAATGAATATCTCAAGTATGGCCAGTCAGTTAATCATATGAATATAAATGTTATAAGAAAACATCATTTTTTGCAGTTTGTGTAACGCAATGTCAAAACTGTTCTATATAGAAATCTTGAAAATGAGAATCAAACAAGAACATACCTACAAGATTTTCAGCAGCAAATTTTAAGCACACAGACTTCAAATCCATAGCATGGTATCGATCAGCCAGGGCAAGAATCTTGGCAACGGAACTCACAGCTATATCCTCGCAGAGTACAGCCTCACACATAAGTCTGAGTCTGGGTAGGTTATATCGGTCTGCGGCCTCCAACAATTTTGCAGTTAATGTGTCAAACACAGATATCACAGAAGTTGAACTAAATGCAGATAGTTCCTCATCTTCAATTAGATCATCTTTGTATATGAAATGTAGCAAAGCCTGAGCAATAGACATGCAAGAAGATATTAAAAAACAAGGCCGAACATTTTCTCTTTCCCTCTATTGTAGGCCACTCATATATTTACCAAGAATAGTCCCTTTAATTTGTTATCCAAATATTTCATGATTTTACAAGTGCCAAAATTCATTCCACAGCTTTTAATTTCATATCTGCTTGTATTTGAGACATGGGCCCTACATTGTGAATGAAAATAATGTTCTTCATACATTTTTCACGATTCATTTCCTTACAATCCCATATAAGTCTCATAAATGTCTTCAAAAACATCTATGAGAGGGAGAGTCAATTTAAAATCTTCTCTTGTAATTTCTGATCCTCAGCTCCATTAAGCAGTCAGCACTTTTTGAGATCAAATCAAAAGGTTTTTTTGGAGCTTCAAGGGGTAAAACTGATGATTTAGCTCCTTTTTGTTTTTCTGCTGCAGAGACTTGCAAAACTTCCCTAGCTGATAAACATCAGGACTGAGAAGCTCGTTTGTTTTGGTACACTGTTATTTCAAAGGATGCCTTGTTCTCCTATTCTGATAGTTATAAAATTATCATCCTTTGTCACCCAAAAATAAAAATAAAACTTGAGTTAATGGATGTATCTTAAAGTAAAAAACTCAATTCTATGCATTACAGGTGGGTGATTAATTGAATATTTTAACGAAACTCAATATTTTCCATGGCTGCACCATAAATATCAATACTTGGAGTAAATTGAGTGCCTCCGGACTCTATAATAATGCATGCTTCAAACAAATAATTCATCGTATGAAGGTAGAAGAACACTCCAAGAAATGATACCTTGAACACCTTAGGTTCTATATCTGAAATAACTATTTCACTTTTATCTTCCTCCATTGCATCTAGAAGTTCACTTTCAAATACAGGAGACCGAGCAACCAATACCAACTTGTGAGCATGAAACCTTTGCCCTTGCACATTGAAAATGATATCAGAACAATCTTCATTCTCCAATAACATACCAAAATGATCTCCAATATCTGATTCAGGGACCTTTATAGAGTGCAATCTCGAGCAATCAATTGCAGAAACCACAACACCAACAGTGCAGTGAATTTTCAAGCAATCATCTTTCAGAAAATCAGACGTCTCAAGCATTGCTCGTCTGAAGAATCGCTTGTAACCCCTGGGGGGGGAAAGGGCACACGTTTAACAATAGGAACTAGTAACCATTCCATACGCTAATAACCAATTCCAACAAAATAAAAGGTAAAAAAGCACATAGATCACTTCAGACTTCAGATGTTCTCTACAGTAAAATTGAAAATACAGAAAATGCCTATTTATCACCAAAGGCTACTCTAATATTATTCCATTTCAATAATAATTATAAAAACAAAATATCCTCTTAATAGTATAGAAGAGTTCCAAATAGCGGAAAAGCTTTAATCCCACAAAGTAAACCACACAAAGGAAGACCGTGAAAAAACCAACAAAAACTTAATTGGCAGTGTCTCATCTGCAAGACTCAAGTGGGGCCAGAATTAGATTGCTCGGACACTGCATTCGTGCAAATTAGCACAACTCATAAATCACATCAACCCAGCCCGCAAACAAACTGTAATTTAAATTTAATCACTACTTTATCATGCGATTGATTCTACTCAAGATCTCAAGTTCTTCTGTTGCCTAATTAAAAAAACTAAAATTTAAAAAAGTAAAAAAGAAAACCCAGAATTTTATTATACCACATGCTGCCGCGATACTTGAGGGTATAGGGTCCACTCTCGAGGGAGCGATCAAAGTGACTATGAACTTTATGCTTGCCTTTACCACTCTGATCAATCAAGGTGAGCTCGAAAAGGGCACGAACATCGGTGCCTTCGCTAGCAAGAGCGATGAAAACAGAGACATAAGCGGAATGGTCTTCAGGGTTTTTTCCATCTGGGTAGAAATAAATTGCCCATTGATAACCACCAACAGTGAAAGTCTCGCTAGCTATGTGCTTCCCCACGCCAATTCCTTTGGCTAATGAATAGCCTTGAATTGTGAATTTGTGGGAGCCGTTTACTGTTTCTGTTATGGAGAGCGAAGAGGTCGGCGATGTGCATGGCGGTGGTGACGAGGTGGCGGGTGGCATTGAGAAAGGCGAAGAGAGTGTGGTGGGTGCTGGGAAATTGAGGGGAAGTTTTTTTTCGATTTTTAAAGAAGAAAGGGGTGAGGTAAAGAGAAAAGAGGAAGAGTTTAATTCTATATAGAGGGTGGGGCCTGCCGGCCATGACGATGGTGGGTGGTGGGGTCCTTTCTTTTAAAAGGATTTTTTTTTAAAGGATTTGAAAATAGTATTTTTAAAATTTATTTTTAATATTCATCAAAACAAGCATTTTATTAATTGATATTGTAATTCTAATTGTTTTTATTTAAAAATACATTAATTGATTTTTAAAAATATATATCATATTTAAAAACATATAAAAATTAATTTAAAACAAAAAAAATCTTTCAAAAACAATTATAAAACACAAAATCAAAAACAAACAGGCTTAAATTTGATACTTAAAAAGAGAACTATTTTTATTTTTTATGATTTATATTTTGGAGATAATTGTAGCTGTTGCTTTTAAATTTAAATAAAAGAAATTATAGTTAAAAAGAATTCTACTTTATAATTAAAACTAATTATCCCCATGGACCACAAGGTCCAGGGCCAAAAACATCCATCGATGGTGGAATCAACTTTTTCTTTCTTTTGTGGTATGGGGATTGGAGTAGAAGCACCTCTCACCACATTTGTGATCTTATCGGTTTTTGACTGAAATTTGATTTTTTTTTAGTTTAAATGAATATATTTTTATGTGTTTTAGATCATTTTGATGTGCTGATTTCAAAAATGATTTTTTAAAAAATAAAAAAAATATCATTTTGATGTATTTTGGCACGATAAGCACTTTGAAAAGCTACCGCAACCACACTCCCAAACAGGCCATTTAACACGATGTTTGTGACTGTGTTTTAAAAGAATTTAAAAAATAATATTTTATTTTTTATTTTTTTAGTTTAAATAAAAAAGATAGGGGTTTTAGATTATTTTCATGAAATAATATCAAAAATAATTTTAAAAAAATTAAAAAATATATAATTTTAATATATTTCTGAACAAAAAAAATACTTTAAAAACGTAACCACAACTATAGTTTTAAATAGTCACTTTTAAAAAAGTAACCACAACTTAAATTTTTAGGTGCGGTGGTTTCTTGATATGTTGATTCAATGATCACAAGTTTGAATTTCACTACTCTCATTTTATTTCATAAATTTAAGTACAAAGTAGTGTAGACTCGAGTGCAAGTTTTAAGCCCAATTTTTTTCGCTTGAGAGGGTGTGTTACAAAATAATATAAATCATATTCCGGGACCTCACTAAGGTGAGATGTTTCCTTAATATAGTATTAGAGTTTTGTTTCCTTGATACCGTAAAGTAAGCTTAAGAGTATTTTTGTAAGTGTAGTTGAGACTCTCTATCAAAGTATTTTTTTTATTCATAAATATATTAAAATAATAATTTATTTATTTTTAAAAATTATTTTTAACATTAGTATATCAAAATAATAAAAAAACATTAAAAATTTAAAAATAATAATTTTGAAATGCAATCAAGAACCAACAATAGCTTTTCCCTTTTGTGCACAAATGTAATTTTTTACTTGCAAAATTAATCTTGCATATCCATACGAGATTACATCTAGCTAATCCTAGAAAATAATGTCATTCGGCTTTGTTGGTGCAGCAAACAACTACATTTCCTAAGTTAGAGCCACCTTCTATACAATTTAAATCAAGGATGTTAATTTTATTTTATTTTGACTGAAATATTTTATACCAGTTAAAAAAAGATAAAATGATATTGTTTTTACCTCAAGTTCAATTTCAGTTCATTCTGGATAGGCTAAATTTTGGCCAAAACGCATCAGGATCATTTCACCTATGCTATTTCGGTCAATTAATGTTTTTTTTAAATATAATTAATAATTTTACAATATCAATCATATCTCTTAATATGACCATTAGATTAAGATGAAATTTTATAGGGAGTCTCTTGATAAAATTATATATTATATTAGAATATCAAAACAATCAGAAAATATAATGACCTTGCGAGATTGATGAAGCAAGCAAAAACAAATAAAATTACCTTGAGAAAAATAAAACTCAAAAATATTAACAAAATAGGAAGCAAGCAAAAAAAAACTAAAATTATTATTACTATGATGATGATAATGATGATTATTCAGTTAATGATGAGGAAAAATAAATCAAATAATAAAAAAAATACAAACTTTCATAAAAGAGCAAACAAAAAATAGAAATTATTAGCTGAAAAAAATCATTTGACGTGAAAAAACAAATAAAAAAACAAAAAGAAAGAACAAAGGAAAAAGAAAGGAAATATCAATTTTCAAATGATAATAAATACAAACTAAAATTCAAGAATTAAAATTTTCAAAAAAATATCATCTCAACATATAAGAAAATAATAAAAATTAAAAACCAAAGCTAAGAGCATATTACAAAACACATAAACCGCGTTGATAGTTGCACTGTAGCTTCTCTCACGGATCACTGTGGATTGCGACAGTGTGGAGGCGATTTTGGCCTTTGTCCGCGCGGCCAAATGTTGGGGTTGAATGGGGATATTTTCATGTTTTCCATTTTTTTTAAATAATCAGTTGTGAACAGTGTATTAACAGTTTCACCCCTGCGAATAAGACAAAACAACGGCTTCGCCTGAGGTCCGGTCCGCCACAACTTTTGGTTTTTTTAATATTTTCTGAAATGGCTAAATATGGTTATAGTCCCTAATAAGACAAAAACCATGCATTGGGTCCAGCCAAAACGATAATTGACCCTATTTTTTCAATTTAAAATTCGATGTCTGTTAGGGCGTGCAGTGCACGCGCCAAGCGGTTTTTCGCCTCACGCCCTGTTTAGGTGGTGCGTGCGGCGTCATACGGTGGCCGGAAATTGTCAAGCGGAGGACTACTCGATGCGCCTAATCGTGGTCTTCCTCCTGCTGTGGCGTGTGTCGCCAAAAAATGTTTGTGGTCGTGGCGGAGGCAGGTTAAAGCCGCCGGCCACGTTTCTCTCTCCCTCACGTAAATGTGCAGGAGAGTCCCCCCATTTTTTTTTCTTTTCACTTCGGTCCCTTCCTGATTTCTGTTATATAAGTTTTGATGTAGTGCGATTGGGTCCTCCGATTTTAATTAATTGAATGTGAAAGATTAACTTCGGTCCTCCTACTTTTGATTTCCGGATTGGCTGTATATACCTCAATTAATTCGGTACAGAAGTTTCAATTTTTGCAATTTTATCCTCTGATTTCAATTGACAATAAATGTAATTTGCATTTCAGCCCTTTGACTTTTAATTTTTTAATTGAATCCCTTTATATTTGATTTTCATTTCAGCCCTTATACTTTTATTTTTTATATTTCTAGAATAATCCCTACTTTTGTCCATGTATATATCAGTGTATTTAACACAACAACAACAACAATAATAATAATAATAATAATAATAATAATAATAATAATAATAATAATAATAATAATAATAATAATAATTTAATTATTTTTCGTTCTTACTCTTCTGTTTTTTTTCTTTCTCCCGATAATTTGATAATATTTTTTGTTTTGCAAGTAATAGCAATAATAAATTTGTTTTTTTGTGTTTTTTTATCTGTTATTAAAGTTTCTTGAATATTTTTAGTCTTTCATTGACTTTTGTTTCTTTCATTATTGACATAATAATAATAATAATAATAATAATAATAATAATAATAATAATAATAATAATAATAATAATAATAATAATAATAATAATAATAATAATAATTAAATTGTTTTTCTTGCTTGCACTTTCTTTAATGGTTTTTTTCCCTCCGGATAATTTGATAATTTTTGTTGTTTTTGACAGTAATAGCAATAATTGTTTTTTTTTTAATCTTTTGTTAAAGTTTCTAGGATATTTTTAGTCTTTCATTTATTTTTGTTTCTTTCATTGTTAACATAATAATAATAATAATAATAATAATAATAATAATAATAATAATAATAATAATAATAATAATAATAATATTTAATTGTTTCTCTTACTTATTCTATTGTTAATGTTTTTGAGTTTTTTTTTTCCAATATAATTTAATAATTTTTATTGTTTTAATAGTAAAAGCAATGATATTATTTTGATTTCAAGGCTTTGATTTTGCTATTGTTATGATAAGGTATGTTGAGCAATTTTATTATATAAAATTTTGCATATATAAATATTGTATTTTAATTTTGATCCAGCAAATCCTATTAAAATTGTTCACTCAACCCGCAACATAGAACATATATTTTTTTAAAAAAATTCAGATTAAATTATTTTTTCCAACTAATAATTTTTATTTTTGTTTTATCATCAATTATAATTTTGATCGTTGTGGATTTAATTATGTTAAATTATATACACAAGAATACCCGCGGCAACGCGCGGGGGCAATTAGCTAGTATATATATAAACATGGATGAAAATATAAACTATTTTAGAGATATAAAACAAATAAAGTAATTAAAATCAAAAATTAAAAGTATAAGGGTCGAAATGAAAACCAAATATATTATCAATTTCAATCAAAGGACAAAATAAAATAAAAACTCAAAACTTTTGTATCAAAAATATTAAGAGATCTAAAACCAATCTGGAAATTAAAAGAATAAAGATTAAATTGAAACCTAAATATATAATCAATTTAAATTGAAGGATCCAATTGAAACAAATCAAAACTTACGTAACAAAAATAAGGACCATACAACACAATTAAAAGTTTAGGGACTGAAATGAAACAACCATAAAATCGGGGGGCTGTCATGTAGTTTAGCTTGTAAGAGAGAGAAAAGAGAAGAAAAAAGTTCAACCAACCACCGTGTGCCGCCACGCGATGGCCATGGGGAAGAGGACATGGCGGCGAGGCCACTAAGATGTCGGATGGTCATTTTCCAACACCGGAACATGCCTCACGCGCCGCTCGGCTAGATCATCACGAAAAAAAACATCGGCGTGTGAAATGAACGCGCCCATAGGCTACAGGAAAATAATAATAATAAAATGATAAATTACCGAAACAAACCTACAACAAACTCTTCTATTTTGTCTTATTGAGGGTAGGTTAATATTTAGACATTTTCAAAAATATGAAATATCTGAAATGCCCTTGCAGGCAAACCTTGTTGTTTGTCCTATTTGAAAGTAAAATGGTTATTTTACTGTGCAATGTAATGTGCAATTACCGTGGCACCCCCCTTCACCAACCATCGGTTTGTCTATTAGGGGGTAGAATTGTTATTTCACTGTATAAAAAATATAAAAAAATTAGAATGATCTGTCACCTATAAATATGAAATTATCGTGACACCCCCATGGAAACTCTTGACTTTTTGTCTTATTGAAGGGTAGAGTTATTATTTTACTGTGCAAAAATGATAAAAAAAAATCAATAAAACTAATTACCTGGACACCTAGAACCAAACAAACCCAAAAACCAAATTGACCCGAAAAACATTATTACTATCCACAATGAATACACTCACAATCTATAGTAAAATACTGATCTATTTTAGTATATGTTATAATAATGAAAATGTTAATGCAACAATAGCACATACATGAGATATGAACTATGAAATTGATAGTTTCATAGCCGAAAAGCTGGTTTATTGCAGCAATATAATACAAAGCCAAAAAAAAATGAAAGTAAATATAAGAAAGTACGCTAAAAAAACCCAATGATGCATAGTGACACAAACCCAAAATACATAAATGTCAAATATTTTTGGATTCCTATATTTTGTGATTGTTTGACTAAACCATCCAAAAATAATAAATATTTTTTTTCCATTTTATCCTTTGCAGTCTTCAATATTTATTTAACTCTTAAAATAGTTTGGCTGTTGAGTTTATGAAGTGTACAATTAACTCTTTAATTTTAAAAACTGGAAAAAAGTAATGGATGTAATTGTAGAAATCAAATTGGTTTGTGTTAATCGCTAATTATATCAAAATCTAATCATCATTAACTGTATTCTAAATAAGATAATAAATAATTGAATTAGACTCAAGTATTTGGACTCTTATTTATTGAATCAATTTTTTCTTAAGCCCATTTGGTCCTTTATTTAAAGATGTTGGTCTAAACTCAAGACCACAGTTTAGATATAAAGATAGATCGATCATAGCATTTTAGAATAATTGTATATAAATTTAAATGTTTTGGGTCTGCCTTGTATTGTCAAAATCATTTTTAGAATTCTTTCACATTTTTTGTGTGAATGAAATAGGATTGTTTTATATTAATTCTTAGTACAGAGATAGTTTTATATTTAGTATAAGAGCTTATGGCTAAAATAAAATTGTAGAAAAAGACAAAAAAATAAGCAAGAAGATTCTAATCAATTGGCTCATATTCACGGTGTGACCAATTTGTGCACCAAAATCACGAGACTATGGTGGCTCTAACCTCTAACTATCCACCTTTAACACAAGAGTTGGTCCAAGTAGAATAGCTTTTTAGATTGTTGTTTGTCTTCCTCTTAGGGCTTATTTTTCCTGATCTCCTAAGGAATTCAGCATGTCTATATCTTTCCACTTGTGTTGTGAGTTGGAGCCATGTACGCGCACCCCCAGAATCTGATTGATCCCTACATAAAATCACAGCTGAGTTCTGAAGTTAAATGTTGATACATGAAGTAAAATATTTAGAATACATACAAACAAACAAGTTTTTCACAAGCACTTTACAAATCAAGAATAATACAACCTTGTTTATACCATCTAAAATGTGTCTAACTTCACCATTTTTTCAAAAAAAATCAATGTTGTACTATAGATTGTCAAGATGACATTGACCAAATTCAACATCTGTTTTTTAAACTTCATGAACAAGGAGCATGACAACCACCCATCCAAATAACTTTTCTTAAGACCATTGTGATGCACAAGCTAGATAATTTACTAAACATTGTTTCACAAGGCAATTAGTTTGTTTTAGATACTCGGGCCCTTCTTTTTCGAACCTTCAGGTGGTACCTGCACAGAACAAGCAAAAGCAGGAGGGAATGGCGAAGACCGACGTTAGCGCCGCTTCGCTTCCCGGCGAAGATATTGAAAGGATTTCATAAGGCTTAATTACACTATCGATCTCCTGAAGCGTGAATCACGGAAATACTTATTTGATACAAAATTTATCAACTTTTTAGCGGAATGCATCAACTTCAAAACAAGACAGAAAAATTATAGAACTTACATTCGATACCACCACTTTAAAATAAGAAAGCAGATTGCACAAGAAAAAACCAAGGCAACCAATGCTAAAGAAGTGTCGACTATTCTGAGAAAGAAAAGGGAAGCAAGAAAATGAAAGGTCACACATCAATCATCATTTAAATCTGTTATCAAACAAAAGTTGTCCTTCAAATAACTATAAGAGATTTTAATTTACTTGCATCATAAGATAAATGAGATAAGAAGAAGAAAGATAAGCTAGTAAACACAAGACGATTGTAATAGACAATAGTGTGCACAATGCTTAAGGTAGTGCATGATGATGGCTCTTTGAATAAATTAAAGTCTATATTACATGGATTCTGATGTGCGAAAAGGATGAATGCAAACTCATTGACTCATCTTATCCCATTGTCATAGGAAAATATGGCACAATTATTGGAAAAATCAAAGAATTGTCTTATAGGGCTGAAACTAAGGCCAAATGGCCACAATGGAGTTCAGCACAAAGCAGAACACGGTGACAAAAAAAGCATTTTTAACCAACACAAGTACACAAACCTAGGACCTAATATAATTATCTAACATGATCAAAAGGGTCAAACATCAATCAAAGTCCGTCGAGGCATTACTTCATCCTATATAAGATTATTTGTGCCATAATAGTAGTAACTTAGGGAATATCATACAATAGAAGCAAGTCACAGATAAGCAATTATCATTCTTCTTAAGTGATACCTTTGAATAGGTAGTAAGGTCTTGTTAAGTGATTATAGCTTGCATCATTGGTCTTTTAGTAGCCTCTATCTTCCCCAACAAACTTTTTTCCAAGTGATTCATAAAGCTTTTCTTCTTTAATGACACCTATTTAAAGCATTTACAAAACTTTTATGTGTTCATGCACTAAAGCAAATCCTCACCCCCCCCTCCCCTCTTGTTTTATAAATTAAACAAGTCTCATTATGCATCTTAGACTGTGGCGAGCATAAGAGAAATATACATGCTACCACCTGAAGGTACATTGTAAATAGGTGAGCTTCATTATCCATGTCTCATCATGCATGAGTTCTAGCTATATTTATATATGTGGAATGAGACACCTATACATCGGTAAAATGTTGTGGTTGTATGAAGATTCTTCAATTTTGAGGCATTTGAGCAACTTTAGAAATCTTTGTTTAGTTCAGCATTAAGCAATGGAATCAACCTGAACACATGTCATACCTGGAAAATAAAGCTGGATGCAATAATGTGCATTGCCCAATAAACCAACTGAGCCACTCTATCATCCATGCTCCCATCCTTTGAGAGTATAAATTTCCTCACCATCCATTACCTTAAACCAGCTCTTGCAAGAACAATCCCTACTAATACAAACATGTAGATCTATAGTGAAATATGGAAAGGTCAGAAAATAACAGTTAGGAAGAAGCAAATAAAGAATAAACTTTATATGAAGAATAATATAGTAAAAATGACCACACACACAATTGGTTCTTCCCTTCTTTTCTTTGTGTATAAGGGCTTTGAGAGAAGGGTATTTTGAATTAAGTAAAATTTGTATCTCTTTTCTTTTATCAAACCTTTAAATATTACCAGAATAAATCAAATTTATCAAATAAGAAAATAATAACAAATGTGTGTCTTAAAAGGCCTATTAGATTATCTCCAATGATAAAAAGTCATTTTAGAGAGCTAAATCTCTAAAATGACTTTTGAATAGTGTAAATATAGTTTGTGACTCCAATGGTAAAAATAATTTAGAAAGTCATTTTTATATCATTTTGAATAGTGTAAATATAGCGCAATTATTTTGTATATAATATAATTATACAATTAATATGTGTAAGTTATATAATTAAATAATTGCTTTTAAAAAATCCTTTTTCATTATAATTATTAATTTTTTAATTATGTTTAAATAAAAAAATCAAATTTGATTTAAAAAAAATCAACTTTGATTTAAGTAAAAAAATCACAGCCTACCCTGTCATTGTTAATTTCTCTACTTTGATTTGGCCACTCTCTTTTCATTTCTCTTCTCTGCATCTTCTAACAAATTATTATTATCGAGGGAAAAAACATTTTCTTTTAGCCCACATACAAACACCATATCCAACAATTGCAACTCAATACCTTTAACTCCTCTCTCTCTCTCTCTCTCTCTCTCTCTCTCTCTCTCTCTCTCTCTCTCTTCTGTACTCATTTCTCTTTCCTGTAGATCCCTCTCTTGCAAGAAGTAGTGGTGAGAAAGAGTATTTCTCGTAGATCCCTCTCTGGCTCATTTCACTTTCTCGTAGATCCCTCTCTTGCATGAAGTGGTGAGAAAGAGCTTCGTTTTAAAAACAGGAACAAATCTTTGTTCATTTTATCACCATTGATGTTAGGAAGGAAGCAAAACTGATTTTGCACCCAATAAGAAATTACCAAAACCCATATTGTCGGATCGTGACTCTTAAATTGGTCTTCTTCTTCTTCTTGACTCTCGGATCTATAAATCCCTTGAAGAAAAAAATGGTTCGCGTTCATCTTTGGCAAAATAACATGTTCAAAGTGATTTAATTACTCCAAATAGTGTTTCAATGATAATAAAACGTGCTTTAGCTTTTATGTTTTGGGCTGTTACAAATAGTTGTTTTGTTGGAGTGCTCTATAATGAAATAAAAAGCTAAAAGGACAGATTTTTGAATATGGCTCTTATGATACATACAGCATTGGACTTGCTTTTAGAACAATCACAATAACTTGTGAATAATTCTATGAATATTCCAATAGAATAAATGAGGAATTGAAGTTGTTGGCATTAGTTACACAAAGAAACGAAAAATATAAAACTACATGCCTCTAAATATTTAATGCAGTATCAATATGGGAGTGTTTGCATGATGAGATGGTGTTCATTATAGGAATGGCTCTAGAACATTTCATCTTGAATCTATAATTGCAATTAAACTATAATACTCTACAATAGAACGACTTGTTGGATTTTGCATCTCTTTACTCAACCCAATATTGACAAGAATCAAATTCACTAGCATTGAAATTTGATGTAAAACAAAAGTGTTAGCTCCAAGCTGCACCAGAAATGGATAGAGAGATAGTTATGAATTATAGATAAAAGAAAATTATTTAAGAAAGGGAGCAAGTGTAAAAAAATGATAAGAACATATTGGAACTTACAGTTAAGGTAAGAGCAGACTCAACACAGATCCATACATAGAAAGATAGAACACGTTTTTTTTTCCAGTTGGCAACAACTTCATTCCCTGAATCATTACAGTAAAGGAAAACATAATAAGTGTATCTATAAAATGTTGAGCTGAAAAACTAAGATTAAATATGGTATCACAAAATTGCAAGCATTGAATTGTAACTTGAAAATATTAAAAGCATATTAATGTTCAGGTACACTGGTGATATGACCAAAATATATCATAACAAAACCAACATCAATGTTATAGAGTTATTTGAAAATAATATTCCTAAGCATTATTATTAAATGTTGTTTTAATTACCAAAAGAAAAGGGGGGGGAACTCCTGTGTCCAAACTTCCAACTTTTTTTTAATGAATAGATTGAGGCACAAAAGCTGAAACCAACCAAACTAGCACCTTCTTGAATCTTGAGTGATAATCCAACTCTATAGCGTTCACCGCTTGACAACATATTAGTTTTAGCATCCAATCCAATGGAACTTCAGAACTCCAGAATAATTGTTTTAGCAGGACAATATATGTTGACAACAAACACCCACAAATCAATGAAATGAAATAACAAATGTATTTAGTTGAAGAATAGCCTAGGGAATCCCATTTTGAAAATTCATGAGAATGCCACTAAATATCCATTCTGTTATAAGGAGGCTGCATATTACACCATGCGTGCCAATACAATTACATACCGCTTGAGTCCTTAAAAGCATATGGCTTAGCAAACAAAATATCATGGCAATCCCCTTCATTATAAGCTCTAGGTGTGAAGGCCCCATTTGGCTTGGTGCGTGTTCGGTAGAACAATAACACTAGGATGGTAATTTTTTTCTAGTTCCGACTAAGATAGAATGAGTATCTCTAAATAATCAACTCATACGACATTGTAACTTTTCTCTAGTTTCGACCAACCCATTCCGTGAAGAAAATATTTCATTTTTTCTAAACAATCACAAATACTTTTTTGCTTATACATCTACTTCCAGAAATTCAATGCTTAATCTTAGCATTAAATGTGTATCCCTAAATAATCTCATTTTTCAATTATTCAGCCATTTCATTTTACTAAATTCAATGTTAGTTAGATTAGTCAACATTTATATGTTTTGTTTGGGACATACACGGGTTCCATATGTATCGCTATTTATCCACAACTCAATAAAAGGACAAAGTGGCATATTTGGAACCTTAACTAAAATATCAAGTAAATAACATCAATGCTCAGGAATTTGTCTTGAAAACTGGTTTTAGGTTACGCATTTGAAACCAATTTGATGATACTGACATTGGCAAAAATAACAACATTGGAGAGAGGGGGAGGAAGATAAGATCTGAAACAAACAAAAACAAACTTATATACCTGAAAAAAAGATGAATTATAATGACCAGAAAAACCCCAATATCCATTGAAGTGTTATAATAAAAGGGAACCCAACTATTGACAATTGATGCCAGCAATAGTAAAACATATCCAGTTGGTAGACAAATGAAGCGTCATTGCTGTAAATCTATGGAAATGTCAATTAATCAAAATCAATGACGAAAATTTCAATACAGTGTAAAAAAATGAGCATGATAGGGAACAAGGGGAATCAAACCTTCATAAACAGCGATTGAGACAAATCTAGAAGTATCACCAATGAAATTTACATCTACATATCTCTCCTCATAAGGAGACATGATAGTTCTCCACATCCCCTTCTAAACGTCCTCCAATCATCCTTTTACACTAGCATCGTCCAAGGGAAGCATTCCTGCAAGTGCTCCATGGATAAGACATACATTTTTCACATTGTAATAGGAAGTATATCAAATTGAGAAAGAAGAGAGGAATTAAAAGAGTCAAGAAATTCATTTACTGGTGAAAACAAACCTGAATTTTGCTATGCAATCTCTCTGGAATTGCTGTAGATGGAGCCAAAGTAACTCAAAATGAAGTAGCATAACTAGTGAGTTTCTATCTCGAGTGACCAGAAACTTTAACTCGTTCACGAAAGAAAATATTTATAGAAACATCATGGCTAAACACATGCAAGCGAGACGGGGTTACATCCAGAACTGGATTCTCTAGGTCAAGAACTATAATTGTAGAAAGCATTGTTGAGTATCAATCATTAAAGGGCAAAAAAATCACTTGAAGTACAAGAGAAGGTTTAAGACTTCAATTTTTATTTTATTTTTTTGCTTTCAGTCACATGAAGAAAAACATAAATTATCCAAACAGCACAAAGCATGCTAGAACTACCAATAAAGACCAAAAATGCAAAAGAGCACCACCTCGACAAAAACTTTCTTCCTAGGTCTATGATATTAAGAAATTTCAAGTCCCTTTAAGCATTTTAAAAGTCAAATGGCATGGAAAAAAGACATCTATTCAGCCACAATACAACAACGTTTCTTTATCAAAGGCAATATTTTACGTACACCATCTAATTTAAACATCAAACCCACTAAATAATAACACCTAGTGTGCCTTCCTTTAGTGATTTCTAACAAAGCCCCATAAATAAAAATTTATTAGATAAAACCTCATAAATAACCCATTTTTCTTCACTATACTACAAACATCATGCAGTAAAAAATAAGTACATTAAATCCCATTACTACATGGATTTAAAATGCCAGCAGACTCATCTCCAAAAGCTTGAAAAGAAAAGGAGAAGGACCCGACAACGACATATTGTTTAATTTCCAAATATCACAACAGATCATGACAATCAATCAAGAAGCGAGCAAAACAAAAGGTAGGGGATTGGTGTCAAAAAGTAAGTAAGAAGGTTGGGTACCCTTAAGAGTGGCATGTGAGAGGAACACAAAGGAAACAAATATCAAGGAGTATAGAAGGAGAAAAGGAGCAAAGGAGCTCATTGTTGTTGTTGCTGCTGCTGCTCTCTCTCACTATTATTTGTGCAAATGTTTTATTATTAAGGATTTTTTTTTAAAAAAAAGCAAGAGTGCGCTTCAATTCACTTATGACTCCTTTTATATTCTAATACGCAACATTTTGGTGTTTTTGTTGTTTGCATGTGAGCGTCCTTGAGTGGTTGGGGTTACTTACAAAAAAAAACATTATTCAGAAATGCATTAAAATAATATACTTTTTTTATTTTTTAAAAATTATTTTTAATATCAGCACATGAAAATGATCTAAAAACACCAAAAAGTTTAATTTAAAATAAAAAATAAAAAATTTAATTTTTTTTCAAAAGCGCTTTTGAAACGCATTACCTAAAACTTCTACTTTACTCTTGTAGATGTCAACTAGATTTATTCTTAGCACAAGTCGTCAGAGAAAAAAATCAGTATAAAAAATAATATTCAAGTAAAGAAATAATTATATATATATATATATATATATATGTTATTTCTTCTCTCAACAATAAATCTATTTATAGACATATATACATAAAATATATGTATGCTCAAAAGGTATAAAAAGATATAGATTCAAATGAATTAAAGAATAATGGATAAATGTAATATGAGAAGGATGTATGAAGAAACCTAGATATTTACATACACAATATATTTGGTTTTATAACAATTCCCCTTGAATGTCTATTGTATAACCTTATGCATTTAAAATTTTCTCATTAAAAACCTTACCAAGAAACCCCTAATGGAAAAAAAATTATGGTTAAGAAAAAAAGAGTGCAATGCATATTAACTCCTCGTATATGTATCTCCTTTCAAGTTGTCGCATTCCAATATTGTGTTGCAATCCTTCAAATATTGTAGTTGATAATGCTTTAGTGAGCAAATCCATTATATTATCTTTTGAACGAATTTGTTAAACATCAATGTCACTATTATAACTCATTTTTGGGCTATTCATAAAATTTAGTTGAAATAAAAAAATAACAAATAAAAATAACAAACATAAAATAAAAAGGAGGTGAAGTAGTGGGAAAATCAAGTTGAAAATTTTGGACGAATTTGAGAGCTCGAATGTACCTCTATTATCCAAAAAATGAAGGAAATGCATATTTAAGGCTAAAATATATGATTATCGGATAAATCTGTATAAAAATTAAGTCCAAATACATAATTACATTTTTAATAGATAAATTTGATTTTTTAATGGGTCAAATTAAAGTTTAATTATGTTTAAGAAATAATTTGTAGTCAAATTCAAGGACTTAATTATACTTTAAATTGATCAAATTAATGTTAGTAAGGACTTAATTTGTGAAAAAAATAAGTTTGGGATCGTAATTTAGGCTTATTTAAGAATATTGAAATTTATGGAGACCAAATTTTATTTTATTTTAAGTTAATTGGTTGAAATTATGGGCAAAGTTGCAAGGAAATTAATATTTTTAGGTCAAATAAGGGCAAGATTGAATAAACACGCAACCAATAACTATTTTGTAAAAGGCGTTGATTGTAGGGATTCTATTAGGCGAAATCATGGGTGAAATTGAAAGAAAATCAAATTTAAAGGATCAATTGAGGGTCAAAGTGCATAAATCCAAAACTAAGAACCAAAATGAAAAAGGTTGGTAATTATAAGGTTTCCATTGGAGTTCATCGAGGGAAAAATAAAAAAATAATTGAAAGTTTTGGGTCAATACACGGTGTAATTAAAGCAATTAAACATTAAAGGACCAGATTGAATCTTGATTGAAATACTACTACAAAATGATGTCATTTTAGAGAGTAAGAAAGAAAGAAAAGGACCAGATAACTCATCGTCTAGTTCAATCAGGTAACTAGATGATACATCGTCTAATTACTGTACATTATCTTCTTTCTTATCCACCTAATAAAGACAGCTCAGAGACCTACTTATAGATATATTTGATGCCTCTATGCTTCATCAAACTTGAGAGATAATATATCAAAATTATGACTTGATATTTGGCTATTAGTTTTGGCCAATTAACACCAAATATGGCTCAATAATGTCTCATATATGACAACTCAAACAATCTTGAGGTGTCAAATATGACAACCCAAGGTATCTATTTTAGGTCAACTGTTAAGATGCTTTTGGATTGAATAAGGTCTGGAATTGTTTTCAAGTAAAGACCATATTACCTTCTTACACATAGAGGTTTATCCAATGTTCCAGAGAAAGAAAAAAAATCTGAAGCCAAAGTTGAGAAAAAAAACCAGTTAAAACTCATATTTCCCCCCTTTAATTTCGGCAGTCACTTCAGCCTCTCTTCTACATCATCTTTGACAACTTCAACAACTTTATCAATCATCCAAATTCTTACTTGCAACACCGATAACAATTCCAGCCACCACTCACCTCTGGAAAGGCAAGATAACCCCTTCATTTTTTTCCATTCAAAGCCACCAACTCAACAAATGACAAAAAAATATTGATATAATTAAAATAAATGCAATATAAATGGTTATAGGATTATTTAATTGGAACAATAGAAAAAAAATGGCTTTTCAAGAATAAAAAAATAAAACATACTTAACTGGGGAAAGCTAAAAATTGATCATCAACATTGCAATTTCTCTTTTAGTAAAAGTAAAACTAAGTGCACATCAACAAAGTTGTGTAGAAATTATCGGAGTTTATTTAGAAATACTTGATAAAAAAAAACTCAGAGCACTCAAATAAAGAATATTAAAATTTATATAATTGATTCAAAAAATTATAAAATTGGTTCTCAATTAGATCTTAAAATAATTATGGTAAATATGTTACCTTTATTATTAAACTTAAACTCTTGTTCATCACTATCCTTTTCTTCTCTTCCAGCTATCATCCTATATAATTACAAATTAAAAATAAATAAAGTTTTTTATATAAATACAATAATATCATGTTGACCTTATATTTTTATTTGGAAGTAACATTTACATGCGTACTTATCCTAAGAAAATGCATTAAAAAAATTAAAAAAAAGAAGAAGCTAAGATGGAATGTGAGCCCCCTATCATTGACCATTCTTCACTTCAATCCCTTTTATTTGTTTATTTATTTAGTTATTAAAATTAGTTTTTATTCTACTAATTTTATATATTTTTAATTTTAATTTTTTAAGATAAAAATGTATGGCATCTATAAGATACAAAGGAGGAGTAGGAGGAGTACAAGTTGTATTTTATTTTACCTCAACTTGCATGGTTACGCATATAATTATCTTATCTTCTATACCTAAGAATCCTTCCCGAGTAATATTTTATAAAGGATTAATGGATCCGATGATTCATTGTTCCCTTGTTAATTTGATTTTCTTAACTCCCTTCAGATTTTTAAGATTTCTATTTTTGTTCTCATAAGTTAAGTGATTGTTTGCGAGTGTGGTTGTGGTTATTTTTACAAATATTTTTTTATTTCAAAAATGCATTAAAATAATATTTTTTATTTTTTTTAAAAAAAATTCTGACATCATCACATGAAAATGATCTAAAAAATCAAAATAAATTAATTTAAAATAAAAAATAAAAACTTTTTTTTCAAATATTTCAAAAGCGTTTTTGAAATGTAATGGCAAACATCCTTAAATATATTATCAATATAATAATATCACCGCTTTTTTTAGCTTATATATATATATATATATATATATATATATATATATATATATATATATATATATATATATATATATATATATACACTTCTGGCATTTTATTTACATGAAAGTAGTGAGAAACCTTTCGTTAACAATATTAAGTCATGTATTATTATTATTATTATTATTATTATTATTACATAAAACAATGACTACTGGGTGTTTAACATTGTGTTTAAAAGTGCTTCTTATTTTTTATTTATTTTTTACTTTAATTTAAAAAAAATAATGTTTTTAAATCATTTTAATGTGCTGATGTCTAAAATGATTTTTAAAAAATAATAAAAATATTATTTTAATATACTTTTGAATAAAAAATATTTTTAAAAATAACTGCACAATATCTTAGATATGCATGTCCCCATCACACCTTTAGTGTTTAATTCAAGAACCACCCAGTATCTCATTTTAGATCTTGGTCTTATCTGGGTGTTTGATATCTTCTGCAATAATTGATACCCAAGTTGGTAATTTACAAAGCCATTTTAATGCATCATGTGTACAAAAAAAATTAGTCAACAATATATATATATATACTAGATAATTGCCCGCGCGTTGCCGCGGGTATTTTTTTGTATATAATTTAATACAATTAAATCTACAACGATCAATTTATATGATATAAGCAAATAAAAATTATAGATTAAAAGATAAAATGTTTAAAATTTTGAGTTGAGTTTGTCACGTAAGTATAGATTACATCTTCTAAAATATAGGAATAGCGTTATAAACGATCACAAAAGAGCGTGCACTAACATTAGAAAAAAGAGCAAAATATTCGAATAAGAAAAAAAAACTTACTGAAATCATTATTGTGCAGATAATAAAATTATTAAAATCAATTAATAGAAAGAACAAAAAAAAAAAATAGGGAAAAGGAAGCAATATTCATTTAAAATATTATAACCAAAGTAACATCGGAGTCTTAATATCTAAAATTATTATTGCTGCTAGAATAAAACAACAAAAATTATTAAATTATACCGAGAGAAAAAAATAAAAAGCATGAACAAAACAGCAAGCAAGAAACCAATTAAAAATTATTATTATTATTATTTTTATTATGAAAGAATAGATAATCACTACTATTATAATAATAGAATACATAAGCACTATTCTTATAATAATAATAATAATCACTATTATTATTATTCTTATGATAATTATTATTATTATTATGTTAATAATGAAAGAAACAAAAGTAAGTGAAAGATGAAAAATATCCTAGAAACTTTAACAAAAGATAGAAAAAAAATTTACCATGGCTATTACTAGCAAAAAAAAACAATTATCAAATTATCGGGAGGGAAAAAAAATAACAAAAGAGTAAGAATGAAAAATCATTATTATTATTATTATTATTATTATTATTATTATTATTATTATTATTATTATTATTATTATTATTATTATTATTATTATTGTGTTAAATACACTTATATATATATAGACAAAAGTAGGGATAAAAAAAAATCAAAGTATAAGGGCTGAATTGAAAATGATATATAAAGGGCTTAAATTAAAAAAAATAAAAGTTAAAGGGCTGAAATGCAACTTACATTTATTGTCAATTGAAATCAGAGGACAAAATTGGAAAAATCGAAATTTTTGTACTGAATTGATTGAGTTATATACAGCCAACCCGGAAATTGAAAGTAGAAGGACCAAAGTGAACCTTTGACACTCCGGAGAGAAAGAAACGTGGTCGGCGGCTTTCACCGGCCTCCTACGCGTCCACAGACTCGTTTAGGTAACACGCGCCACCGCGGGAGGAAGAACACACGGAGGCGCATCGTTCTGGCATCCGGTAGACAATTTCCGGACACCGGAGGAAGCCGCACGCGCCGCCCGAAGAGGGCGTGAGGCGAAAAACCGCCTGGCGCGTGCGGCGGACGCCCTTCCAGACCCGATTATTTAATTGTAAAAATAGGGACAATTACCGTCCTGTCCCTTGATCGAATGAAGTGTTTTTGTCTTATTAGGGGCTAAAAACGTCTTTAGCCATTTCAGAAAATAATAAAAAATTCGAAAGTTGCGGCGGACCGGTCCGGCCGCGCGCAATTACGCCGGTGCCCCTAAGCCGGAAGCCTGATTTTGTCTTATTATCAGGGACGAAATCGTCAATACACCGTTCATAACTGAATATTTAAAAAAAATTAAAAATTAAAAAGGAAAAACTGAATTTATCCCCGCCTGCCAGCCCCTCCTCCGCGCGCGGCCGAGGGCTAAATTCGGGCGTGCATTGCTCGAATCCACAGTGATTCTAGAGACAGTGCACAGTGGAAAACCCACGCAGTTTAGTGTTTTGGTAATATATATATATATATATATATATATATATATATATATATATAAACAGAGATAAACACCGATAATAATATCGTATCTCATACTGTAGGGATCTCTTCAAAAACAATTATTTTACTATATAAAAATAATAATTTAATTTGTTTTAAAAGAAATTATACAATTTAAAATAAAGAAATAAAAAGGTATAGAAAATTGTACTATTTGAAACAAAGATAAAAAGGTATATCTTTAATCATTATTTTTATTTTATCTTAGTAGTGTGGCCTTTTTTTGTCATTTTTTCCATAATATTTATTTTTCCGAAAACATCTTATTATAATTATAAAAAACATTTTTAATTAAAAATAATAATATTTTGATAATCTTAATGCAAATATATTGTAAAGTTAATATATTAAAAATAATAATATTTAGAATTTTAGGTTATTGTTAGAATTTTTTAAAAAAAATATCTTTAAACATGATTTGATATTATTAGTCAAGTAAACAAGACCCTTGACTGACCATGTTTAATATCAAATTGGGTAGAAGTTTCACCATGACCCGATGAACATTAAGGGTCAAAACATGACCCAGTTAACCTAGTCAAAACTCGATTTGATTTTTTTCTTTAAAAGAATGGCATTATTTTAACTTTTTATTAATTTAAATATTAAGAGACAGTGCTTTAAATTGACTTGAGTCAACTCTAATTCACTTACCAAAGTCATGCAAGTCATGAATCTAATTGGATTTTAATAAATTTGGTTTTTGAAATCTATTTTTCTTATTAAATTATATTAATAAAAATATAAATATATAGGAAAAGTCATCAAATAAGATGTAAGGAGAAAAGCATAATGAAGGATGGTAAGAGAAAAAAAAAGCTTGCTAATGTTATAATATAATTTAAAAATAAATAAAAACTATTCATGGGAAATTAGGCTGGCCATCATTTTCATGCATGCACACTATTTTCCCGTGGTCCTGTAGAATATTCTAGAAGTTTCCAGGCTTAAACACTACGCGAATCTGATCTTCTACAGCATCGAAATGCAAAATATATAGAACTACAAATTCTTAAGGTTCATATACAATTACGAGTGTGCCACTTGATAGGAGAAAGAAAACCCTATGAGAAAACAAAAAACAATTAAATAGAAAAAAAAATGAACTAAGAAAAAACCAGAAAAAAAAATAATAAGAAAAATTGAAGTAAGAAAAAGCTCTTATTAAACTGATTAGATTGCAGTTTTGTTTTTGGGTATAAGCAAAACATCGATAAACCAAAACTGAACCGAATTAGTTTAAATTAAACAAAAATATGTTTTTTTTTTCGATTCAGTTCAAAAATTTTAGTTTGTTTCCATTTTATATTCTTCCATTTAGTTCAAATTGGAATAAGAAAAATTGAACTAAGAAAAAGCTCTTATTAAACTGATTAGATTGCAGTTTTGTTTTTGGGTATAAGCAAAACATCGATAAACCAAAACTGAACCGAATTAGTTTAAATTAAACAAAAATATGTTTGTTTTTTTCGATTCAGTTCAAAAAATTTAGTTTGTTTCCATTTTATATTCTTCCATTTAGTTCAAATTGGAATAAGAAAAATTGAACTAAGAAAAAGCTCTTATTAAACTGATTAGATTGCAGTTTTGTTTTTTGGTATAAGTAAAACATTAAACCAAAACTGGACCGAATTAGTTTAAATTAAATAAAAATATGCTATATTTTTTTTCCGATTCAGTTCAATTTTTTTAGTTTGTTTCCATTTTATATTCTTCCATTTAGTTCAAATTAGAATAATTTAAGTAATTAGAAGTGAAAACTTTTAATATAAAAATAAAACCATATATTAGATGATAAGTCTAAAATAAAAATAAAACCCCTAATATAGCTTACAAATAGTACAAAATTATTTAAATTGGTTAAAAAATTGCAAACAAAAAAATATATTAATAGGGTTTATCTATAGATTATAGGTGTAGATAGAACTATAAAATGAGGACTTATCAATTTAAAAGATTTCAATTTTCGAGTGAAATAATGTAGATTTGAATATCAAATTTATATTTTTATCAAGATTTTCTACTTTTCATGTTATTTCAAATATAATTATAATTTAATTATTGAAGAAAAAAAAAGTGTAATTTGATAAAATTGAAAAGAAAAGGTGAAATGAAGGACGTGTGCAAAATAAGGTTAAAGTTTAGGGGGTGTTTTGTAAACAATGTGTTCACAAAGAAGTCTTATATAGGATATACGACCTGTTTTGAGAAACACGCAAACCCCACCCCAACCCACTAAAAAAACAGAGAAAAGAAACCAAGAAGCCAAACCCTCCTCCTCCTCCTCCTCTATATCTCTCTCATGGATCTTTGTTCTTTGATAGATTTACTCTCATCACTATAATCATCAGATCTCTCTGTCAAGAAAGGTAAAGGAAAAGGAAAAGGAAAAGGAAAACAGAAGCCAGAAGAAGAAACAGAACGATGTCAACCCCAGCTAGGAAGAGGTTGATGAGGGATTTCAAGAGGCTGCAGCAGGATCCACCTGCTGGAATCAGTGGTGCCCCCCAAGACAACAATATCATGATTTGGAACGCTGTTATTTTTGGGTACTCTTTTCTTTAATCGTGCTCTTTTCTTTAATCGTGTTCTTTTCTTGATTTCTTATTAATTAATTTGTTTGTTTGTTTGTTTTTATTCGTAGGCCTGATGATACTCCATGGGACGGAGGTGGGTAACTCTGATTCTTGCTTTTTCTTCAGTATATTTAATCTTTTTTATATTACCCCTTTTTGTGTTTTGTGTTATTGGACGTTAATTGATTATGGCTCTATGTTAATTGATTAAGTTTATTTTATTTATTATTGGGAAGCTTTAAGTCCTGCAATTTTAAGTGTCTCGATCATGATTAAGGTGGGGTATGTACTGAACAGGGACACACACCCTGGAAGCTATGACTATTACTACTAATCTTCAAATATTTAGATATGGAATATTGGAAAGAAATATATTTTGGAGTTTTAAGTAAATATCTTTCGCTGCGTCTAGTTTGGAGATTAAAATTAGGGGATGGAAGCTGAGAAATACCCATCTTTCTGGTTGGTTGGTTAGCAAGTGGAGTGATGGAATGAAGGGGAAGGAGAAAGATTTGGATTTCATGCTTATCAACAAGTATTTAAATGTAATTGCATAATCAAGCAGGTGGGACTCGGTTGTAATTGAAGTCTTATTTCATGTTTTTTTGTTAAACAGTCATGTGTTTATTACAATTAATCACCTCTGGGGTGTTGGCTCTATTGACCATTGGATATATACATACCTCAGTAACTGGGTGTGTTCAGCCACACATGTGTGCATTGTATTTGCAATTTAAGTGTGTGTTAAAAGCTTATGGTGCTGTCCTGAAGGCATAAACTGTTTTGCTTATATCATTCTTTTATGGTGTCTAACTTCTTCTCAATCTTCTTCAGGGACGTTTAAGTTGACTCTTCAATTCACAGAGGATTATCCGAATAAACCTCCAACAGTCCGATTTGTTTCACGGATGTTTCATCCAAACAGTATGTTGATATTTTACTTGTATATTTACTTGCATTAGTAAATCAGTGTGTTGGTTCCTTGCATTGTTTCTTTTTTACTGTAATTTTCTCTTGATCTTTCAGAACCAACTAGCATGTGACTTTTCTTCGTAAAGATTGTCGTCTTCTTTTTGGAGTATTGGCAATTGTCTGGACTGTCTGACTTTGTTTCAATTGGTATCACCAGTTTATGCAGATGGAAGTATATGCTTGGACATCTTACAAAATCAGTGGAGTCCTATATATGATGTTGCTGCTATACTTACCTCCATCCAGGTTTGAATTTCTACAGCTTGTATATATATATATTTATATATATATATATATTAGTAATGAAAAACTGTTATGTTGTATTCATTAGTTGCCTTGCATGTTTTGTCTTAACTAATCTTGATTCATGTGGTTCACTTTTGAGATTGAGAATCCACGAGCAATGTTTTGAATAACTATCCATTGAAAAAACTTAGACAAACTCTAGATAGTATGTCTTAGGGTAGGGTTGCGAATCACAATCCACAAGTCTTAATTGCAGCTAACCCCTCAAGGGTGGGCTGTCAAGGTCATGTCTCCCAAGAACCTTCATAAAGGGGACTTTCAGCAGATAATGACCTTTACCTTGCTAGTATAGATAACCTTCATATTGTTTATAAATTTTTACTTCTCTGTTTCATCTTGATATGTGTTGAATGTTTCTTATGAATCATGAGTGAATCGACTTTCATTGGTCTTTGCTTATGAATCATGGTAGAGTCGATTTTTTATTGGTCTCACTTAAAGTAGACATATACTCTCAGATCTGTTCACTTTGAATGCAATTAAATAGTGGCAGGTTTTGACCAGTACATACTTGCATCATTTGGCTTCTGGCTCATATACAAGATGATTGTACTGTTGTACACCTATATTCGGCATCATTTGGCTTCTGGCTCATATACAAGATGATTTTACTGTAGTGCACCTACAATTGGCTTGTTTCTAACTTCTTAGTGATCATGTTCTTGCCTATCTCAGACTCAATTCAGAATCCAAGCATAATGACATGAACTGTTGACTTTAAAAAAAAATCAGAGTATTTACAAACAAAAACTAAACAGCACAATACTAGTTATGTCAAGTGGTGATGGATTTGAGCACGGGCTAGGCTAGAGCTTGGAAAATGAAGATTTAGGTCCATCTTAGAAGCGATGTTGCTCTGGTGTGGTTTTGTAATTGTTTTGGTAGAAAAATATCCAAGGCTTCAAAAAGAAATAAGGTGCCCAAACCTTCTATATTTGATTTTTAACTTATGTCTTCACTTATTTTTATTTGCTTGCTGCTCTTTGGATTTTTGTGTACTGTGCACTGATTTGTAAGCTTAAGCATGTGGATATTTCAGTTGGGCATATCAAATAATATCACCTCAAATCTTTTCTAGTTTCACTAGAGAAGTCTGGCATCTTTTAATGTTTCTTTTTTCAAACATCATCATCCTGAAATGTTGATCATCTGATTATTTTATTTTCGAAAGACAATTGGCTTTTTTTTATTCATTTAGAAATTCCCTTTATGACACTGTTTGAGGAGCATGGTCCAATATTTTCAGTCCTGGGACCGTCCACCTTGTTTTGAATATACAGTAGTAAACACAACCAACAAAAATTTAAGTGTTTATTCTAGCCCATAATATCCTTATTTTAGGCATAGATAATAGGCCTCTTTGTTTCTTATTTTTCTCTGGTTCTATTACTGAGTGGAATTGTTAAGTGCAATATGCATCTGATGTCTGCAATCAAGAGGTTGCTGATTTGGAACTGATGTGATAGTATGCTGATCTTCATTAATAGTATTGCCTCTTTAGAGAAATGTTCTTTGAAAGTTTCTCAAGTGAGGTAGTATATACTAACAAGAGCTTTACTAACAAAAGATTATTCTGTGTTTTTCCCAGTCTCTGCTCTGTGATCCAAACCCAAATTCCCCAGCAAACTCTGAAGCTGCTCGCATGTTCAGTGAGACTAAACGGGAATACAATCGCAGAGTTCGTGAAGTAGTGGAGCAGAGCTGGACTGCTGACTGATAGTTTATATAATCTCATGATGCTTGAAACAATTAGAGTGGTGTGGTGGACTCATCGATAGTGCTGTGCTCTGTAATATGCTTTGATGTGCATCGTTCTTAGAGGATTCTCTTTGGATGATTTATTTCTTGTCTTGTAGACACCTCAACTGAAACTTGTTGATTTTCTGGATGTTTTCTGTAAGGGTCCTTCCTCTCTTTTTATCCTGTGAAAAATTTACAACGCTTTTTGGTATCCCAATGCCTTTCAACGCCCTTATCTCTGCATGCTTTGAATTGTGTCGTTTTGGGAGTTTTTAAATGATTTTTTGTTTGGAGGTGTGTTAAAATAAAATTTTTTATTTTTTATTTTTCTTAAAAAATTATTTTTGATATTAGTATATTAAAATAATTTTAAAGAAAAAAAGCAGTAGAGTCTTTTCTCTTTTAGGAGAAATGAAAACTATTTTTTTTTATGATGGATGTTAAGTTTGGATGATAATATAAAAAAAAGGACTTGAAATGAAAAATAATGCATTTTGTCATATTAAGGTATGATGACATGTCTCTGAACTCCAAAGGGATAAATTACTCTCTAATAACATCATTTTAATAATATAAATCACAAAAAAAATCCTCCTCGCTCAAATAAGTTTTTTATTTTTTAATTTACTAGTCTTGTATGAAATATCACCATAAAACAAAACGTTATTATAATATAATAACACCATATTTGACGGAATATTTTGGTTTTGAAGCATTTCAAATGATCTGCTTTGGGGGTATGCTATATATATATATATATATATATATATATATATATATATATATATATATATATATATTTATTTATTTAACAAGTATAATTAAAATTCAAGATAAATTAACTTTAAATTATGCAATATAAACACAAAGTCAAATAAACATAATCTCAAAATTAGAGACACAATCACAAGTTAATCAAAATAAAGGAGGATTTTAAGGCCGGAATAGCACACTCGGAACAGTACCGAGACGTTACAGTTGGAATTTAGCCGGTATTTCCGGAACGGGATGGAATTAAAACCGAGATGAAAACGACGCCGTTTTGTCTTTGTTTTTTTAATGGCACAAAACGTTTCAGCCAGAACGGAATGGTATAGAAAGACAAAATGAGAGATGAAGGTAGCTTAGACAATCTTTGTTCAAACTTATAGATATTCAAACGGAAATATCTTGAGTTATTGTGATTGAGTGTGTTTTTAATTTGAAAATAAAAAAAAAAAAAAGGAAAAGAATTGGTACTTTGAGTTGTGAATGTGGTTATATTATATATTAATCTCTTTTCCGAACACCTTCAAAGATATGCCATATGCATACCAGCATTTTCGCTACAAAATTCTCGCATCAGAGGCAATGCTCGTTCTTTAAAGTACAATAAGAACAGAGTTTACACTCTGAGAGAAACTGGGAAAAAAAAACAGAATGTTCCTGCTAATGAATGGTAATGTTTAAATGCGGTCGTTTGGTAGGTGAGACTGGGGATCCTTCACTGCTCTGGGAGTCTCCCCGCCATGAATCCTGAACTTGAGCAGCAAACTGCAAGTTCCATAGAATATCCTCGACGGAAGGTCTATCAGCAGGGTTCCTTAGCAAACACCTGACGCAGATCTCCATCATTGTCTTTCAGAGATTGATCTGAGCTTGATCTGAGCAAACCTGGATCAACTATGCTACTTCGAGCTGGATCATCACTTGTAATGCTTGCTTGCAACTGCACAAGTTTTGCACAGAAATATTTTAGCTGCAAGAAAATCTACTAATAGAAAAAGACAGATATGGATTCTACGGATTTCGAAATCAGGAATCCTGAAACTAGGAAGAGGGCATCAACACATTTTTATGATGAGGGGGGGGATCATTGAAATATGTTTTTTTTGCGGATTAAATATAAAAACCAAAGAAAAATGACACCTGATCTTTTAGAACAGCTACTTCATTCATAGATGTCAATGATCTCCCCACAATGATTTCAAGCAATATTAATCCAAAGTCATAAACGTCAACCTTCGAGTCTTGATTTATCCTGTTCAATAACAACATTCAAAGAAAAAATCATCATGAGACTGATGACTCTTAAGTCATTTAGCTTCTTGTTTTTTGGATTCGAAGAAACTACACCTCCTAGAAAACACACTTTGTGAGCCCAGGTGAGCGAGTAAAACCCCGGCTGTCCCAGGCTCTTACAAGAGATGCATGTTCTGACTCGAACTCGAGACCTGCTATGCAAATCTCAGGTCCTTTGCCATCACGCCACACCCCTTGGGGATCTTTAGCTTTCTGATATACCAATTTTTATAGACTAATGAAATTTTGCATCCATTATAAATATTCCTGTCATTTTATCTATATTGACTCCCGAATTATGCAACCAAATAATGAACTCAAACTATTTCAGCAGTTTGAACTAGCCTAGCCCTCAAAATATATCAGTAGTCAGATCTAACCTTGCACTGGTGCTAAGATCTTTGGATGCACCAGATGATGTTCCATGGACAACCTGCAACAATGAAGTTGTTAGGTATCAGCTTCTAAGTGTTTCTAAATGGAAAAGAAAAACAGCCTTCATGAAGGGGAAAGAAAATACCATTCCCTTGTTTTCTGCTAACAAGGGTAGGTTATAACTGCTAATTTTTGCAACAAGGTTTTGATCCAATAAAACATCTGTTATCTTCAGATTATTTGAATACACACCAGGCACAATCCCTGTATGCAAAAATTGGATGCCCTTTGCTACACCTATTGCAGCAGCTATACGGTGTGTCCAATGAAAATTTTGCCTGGCATGTCCTCCTGAAATATATATATTTTTTTAAAAAAAAATGGATGTTGTCATCAAATCCAACAGAGACAGAATAGTATACACTTACTAAAATGCAGGATGCAGGAAACAAAATAGCACCCTGTTGGAACTATGTTGTGAAAAAAGATTTATGATTTGCTCGCAATAACAATCGTGAGGTTGATCAAAAGTTAACTCATATCAAAAGCATACTAAGCAATCACAGCACTACCATTATGTTTTCCATCCTGACAAAGTAATTTCAAAAAATTATGGATTAAAACTTACCAGAGATCCAGCTTCTTAGCGTGCCATTTGGTACATATTCAAAAACCAGAAATATTCTGCTGACACTTGAATCATCCAAGTAAAACTCAAAGCAGTGTCCAAGAGCACTAACCAAATGTCGATGTCTTAGTTTTCGAGATCAACTCTATATGGTTCATAAGGTTTTGGGTACTATGACTTTTTTTCAGTTTTAAGCATCTGATAGCAACAAAGGATCCATCCTTAAGCTGGCCCCTATACATCTGAAACAACAAAATAAACAACAAGGAATGTTAGGAAATCTATTCATGGTTAATGTTAAGAAACCATCTCACCTAAAAGCTCAAAGTTGTTAGATGAGGTCTTAGAATATGATTTATATTATTCTCTAACACACACTCTCAAGTGAAAGTCTTTTTGGCCTTGAAACTTGCACACAGGCCCATACTATCTTGTGCTTTGATTTTTATCAAATAGAATGAGGGTGGTGAGATTCAAACTCGTGACCATTGGGATCAATAAAGCTCCAATACCATGTTAAGAAACCATCTCACCTAAAAGCTCAAGCTGTTAGGTAAGGCCTCAGAATATGATTTATATTATTATGTTAATAAACAGCACACATGCTAGGAAGGGTTTTTTCTGGCATTTCAATTTCCTGTCAGGTTCCTAGTATCGAACCAAACATAAGAACACGAGAAACAACTTGTTATAGATAAAACAGATCATCTTTCCAAACAAGTAAGGGATTCGTTTTCAGAAAACAATTTGTGAATTGTGATGCTCAGTTGATCAAGGAAATTCCGTTGGCATGAACTTGAAAGAATTTTGCTGACCCTGAGTGCTTGAAGAATTTAAAGAAACTCATGCTCGGGTGAAATACAAAGAATATGTTACAGTGGATTTGCATTACCTGTCCCTGAGATCCTTCACCCATGAAAGCAGATGTGTCAAAATTGTTTGTGGCCTCCTCTATCTCTTCTAGTGAAAAAGTACGATACGGTGGAAGGCCAAGTGCTCCCAGCTTCGTTGTTTGGGAAACATACCCTTCATTTTTTTTTCCGAAAACAAAAAAGTAAAAGGAACTGTAAGATTCTCTGCTCTTCTTATTAGTTAAATTATTACGTATGCCTTCAATGTTTTATAACGTGCTAGAGCCTCACCAACTTGTCTTTCTTTCAAGAACACTTTTAGATGGGCTGCCTGAAAATATGTCAGCAAACTGTATGTAAAATCCTTTCTTATGTGAACTAATTTTGGAGCAATAAACCACATTCTCAAACAATTCAAGTGATGATTAAGGCATTCTTCATATATATATATATAAGAAGAAGATTCTCATCACTTAAATTTCATACATTTGACAAGGGATTCACTTGAATATACTTATTTGGGGATTCAATCTTAAATTGAGACTATCATTCCATCTCAGTTGTACTTCAAATTTCCCTATTACTGACAGAATTTTTCTTAGATTTCGCTACTATGCATGCATGACTTTATAAGAAACAACGCAAATCTATAGCCACATATAGTAGACAAAGAGCATAAGCACAGGCATAGATGAAACATTACTTGCATCGGAGAGCAGCTTTGAAGGGTACCCTGCTGATGCGCTCTCTGCAATTGTTCTAGTATTTGGTCTCTCGATTGTCTTCCTTGATTTCACCTTTCTGACGGCAAGGTAAATTAAACCAACAATGGCAATTCCCTCCAGCAATCCCTCCAGCTACACCGAATGCAATAGTTTCTGTAGAAGCTTTCCTTTTCTTTCTCTGGGGCAAAATCCCAACAGCTAGAGCTTCATTCCGACAGAAGGTGATGGGATGTTGGTTTTCATCACCGGTTGCGAGACAGTTCGCAGCGTACAAGACTTTTTTATTGGAGTCTCGCAGAAGACAATTTGGCAACTTTCCAGTCATTAGATTCGAGGACAGATCCACAAACTCGAGGTCTGCACTGCAAGACTGGTTTTCGAAAAGCATTCCTGTGAACTTGTTGTCTGCAACATTCAAGTAAGTTACTGATGGCAATGACAAATAATGATTGTGGAAATGGTCCCACAAATTTATTGTTTGAGAGATCTAGCCGTTGAAGCTGATAGTAGGAGGTCACTTCAGCTGGAAGGCCATCCCTGAACTTGTTCTTGCTCAACACAAGAGAGATCAACTTGTTCCCAAGCAGAGGAAACTTCGGTCCAAAAGCATTATCTTCCAAGTCAAGAACTTGAAGGTTTGTCAACCTGCTAAGATCAGGAATTTCTCCTCTGAAGTAGTTATTCGAAAGTTCTAGAACTCTAAGATTATCCAAATTACTCAACGAATCCGGCAATGAACCATTGAGCATGTTCTTCTTGAGACTCAAGACAGACAAAACTGGAAGTGAGCCGATCCAATATGGCACCTCACCAGCGAACATATTATCGTCAAGAACCAGTGATTGGAGGGTAGCGAGAGATGAAACTTTCTTGAGGAACAGCATCGTATAGGAAATTTGAACTCACATTAAGTATTTCCAATGAAGAGAAACGTGAAATTTTACCAGGCAAGGGACCCCATAAACCCAGAGAAACCAGTGTCAAGACTTTCAAGTCTGGCAGACCAACGAGCGTTGTGAAAAAGGAATCGATTGAGAAGTTTCTAGGCAAAAGTGGAGTTCCCCTGTTGCCAATAATATGCATCTGTGTTATGCTGTTCTCATAGCATACCACAGTTACAGAAGCATCTGGCTCGGTATTGCAGAAGTCAGTGGTGCTATTCCAGCTGCTTAGAGCAGATGGATAGTTCAAAATCCGCTGAATTCTTAAAAGGGTTTCACCCTGGGAGGATTGTAATTGGTCTGAACCGCTAATTAAAACCCCAAGAACAACGCAAAGTAGGATTGCAGAATATTGGAATGCCTTAGCCATTTGTCGTTTATAAAGAATCAACACGAGGTCCCCGAGAGGCGTGGCGTGATGGTAAAGGGTTGGAGATCTGCAAAGCAAGTCTCGAATTCGAATCAGAGGGCGTACCTCTTATAAGATTGATAGCCGGGGTTCTACTCGCTGACCTGGACCCACAAAATATGTTTTCTATGGGTGGGATTTTCCTTGAATCAAAAAAAAACACGAGGAAAGCATAGAAGATGTTGAAGAGCTCTCAAGAACTAGGAAATGAGCATCAACTGCGATTTACTGCAGATCATAGAAAATATAAAAGACAAGAATTATCCTTTCATTATAAACAATTTATAGATAGTTTCTCTTTCTCTTAGAAAACAACAACAACAAATGACAAATGTTTGAGAAATTTGTTTAGTCTTACAGAAATGAAGCATCTAATCAACAATGCATGTTCAAATTTCAATAGAAAAGCTTACCGCTCAGAGTGGATATTCAAACCAGTTTCACTTGAGATCATGCTGGCAGTGAAGAAGCTTTTAAAATGATCTGGAAACGAAGCTACTGCTCATTCCATCCCTCTAAAAATCTTCAAGAATACATGACAGGTCGAATCAAACCCAAACCCACAAATCTTTCTTGAGCCCTGTAGAGAAAGAAAAAAAAACAGACTAATGGATGATTATAACTTTAAAGTGAAGATTAAAAAAGAAAAACCTCAAAAAACTACAGATGAATCTTCAAAAATTCCTCAAACCCAGTTCAGACTACGCACATTTACTAGCATTTCACAGTTGACAGGCAATCTAATGACACGGGCTCAGAGAAAACTAGTAGGAACCATAACATACCTGCTAATTAACACCACAATTTCTTTTTTTTTCTTCTCTTTTACTCTCAGGATCAATAAAAGAACACGAACAATCTTTCTTTCAAGTGTATTATTCTGCAGCTATTTATTTATTGTCAGTGCTTTCTTTTGGAAGCCTAAAGAGATGGCCATGAAAAAGATAAAGATAAAGAGATTCTTGCTGCAGAAGAGAAACCTTTATTCCTTGCATGCAACAATTCATCCACTGATTTAATTATTTTTTTCCAGACACTTTCTGTCATATTATTCCTTGCAAAAAACAAAAAACAAAAAACAAGACAGACTGGAACGCAAGCTTTCACTTGCTGGGTCAGGTAAGCTTCGGCTCTCCATGGTCCTGTCACCTTGAGCTGTGGGCCCGCAATGCCTACATGTGTAGACACTGTTTCTTTTGGATCCTTTCTTGCTAGTTCTCTGCAGCTAACAGTCATGGCATTTCGAGTTTTGATTTTAAATTTATGGTGTTTGTCGATTATTATCATCACTGTAGTCGGAGCAAGCAAGGCTTCATCACTTTCTTTTTGCAGCTCACTCCACCCACTTATTCTTTTCTTTTTTTAATTTCTTCTTTGTATTATTCACATGGCTGAAAACTGAGGCCTGCATCGTGCATGTCCTTATTAATTGATTTTCTGATTATGATCTTGAAAATGATGCATTATATATATATATAGAAGAAATGACACTTCAACTTTGTTTGAGAATATAGTTAAAAAAAAAAATTATTTTTTTTTATTGTAAATATATCAGAATAATTTTTTTTATTTTTTAAAAAATTATTTTTAACATTAACACGTCAAAATGATCTAAAATTATAAAAAAAATCAATTTGAAGTAATAAAAAAATATATTTTTTAAAAATATTTTTAAAACACAGTGTCAAACACCCCTTTGTTTCATTATCCTTGATTTTACTCTTGGATTTCTTCTAATATACATTATATAGATATATAGATATATATGCTAGATGATAATATAAATTATATTTTATATCTTTTCTTTGTTTAGAAGTATATTAAAGTTTATTTTTCAAAATGTTTTTTATTCAAAAATGTTTTAAAATATTTTTAAAATTTTGTTTTTCAAAAACACATTTAAAATGAATTCTTGAGTATCCTTAAATTTAAATTTATGGATTAAGATGGTTTTTTGGCATTAAAGTTTTAGATAAAATAATTATTTGATAAATTCGAATATAGCACTCTTTTTCTAACATTTTAATTTTAATTTTCACTGCCACTGTAAGCCTTTTGCTTTACTGAAGAGATGAAAAGAGAAAATTTGAATTCTAGGGTTGATGACTCAAGCCAGCAAACATTATTTAGAATTTTTGCTAGGAAACAAATATAAAATTAGAGAACATGGGAAATGGTCTCCATTGTCAGAAAAAGGAAAGGTCAGTGACAAGAAAAAACAGCAGCTATTCCCCACATGTTGGGAATTGAAGCCCTAAATAGCAAGATTGTGAATTTCGTTCTGGTTGTTGTTTTAGTTTTTTTATCGATACAGAATGTTTTAGTTTCGGAGTATTTTAGCATGCTATTTTGAGATTGTACTGTTTATATAAAATTAATTAATTATATATATATATATATATGAAAAAAATTAAAATATTAATTTAACAAGTATAATTAAAATTTATGATAAATTAACTTTAAATTATACAATACAAACATAAAATCGAACAAACATAATCTCAAAATTAGAAATACAACTACAAGTTAATCAAAATAAGGAGGATTTTAAGGCCGAAACGACACACCAAGAACGGTACCAAGACATTCGGCCGAGTATTTAGCCGGCATTTCCGGAACGGAACGGATTTAAAACCAAAGACGAGAAAGATGCCGTTTCTATCTTAGTTTTTTAACGGAACGGAACGGTATTGACACTCTGTTGAATAGCACAATGAATAGAAGAAGAAGAAGAAGAAGAAGAAGAAGAAGAAGAAGAATATTTTTGGAAAATTTATTATGGCCATGTTAAATGAAAGGGTTAATGTGTTACTTTCTATTACTGCTAGATACTTATTTATTTTTTAAAATATTTTTTGTTTAAAAATATATTAAAATATTTTTTTTATTTTTAAAAAATTATTTTTGATATCAACATATTAAAATATTCTAAAAATATCAAATAAATTAATTTAAAGTAAAATAAAATTTCATTTTTTTTCAAAAACATTTTTGAAAACGCAATGATAAATAGGATCATAGAGATATAAATAGACTAACCCTTCCATCTTTTAGAAAATAGCAATGTATTTAATAATTGTACACTCCTCAATAATTGAAATTTCTCAAACTAATTTACTCAATTGTATTTTTCAAAAATTCCCTTTTTGTGCATTTTATATAGTTTGAAAGTGTTTTCTATTTGAAAATATAATATAATAATATTTTTAAAAAATTGACACCAACACTTTAAAACTATCTAAAAATACCAAAATAATTAATTTAAAACAAAAAAAATGAAAAATAGCAAAACATCTATAGAGTCACAATGAAAATCAGTTAACCCATTCATTGAAAATTCATCTTTTCTTTTTTATTTATTTATTATAAATCCCATTTTTAAATGCTGCAAAAATAATATATGGATGTTTGATTACTATGTGTAGACTTTGTAGCAATAAGTCGGTGCAAACGCAAGAAGAAAAAAAATAACTTTCTAACTTTCTCTGAATATATTAACTTGGTTTCTTGCAAAAAAAAAATTTATTTTACTTTTGAGCTGAATATACTTTTTAAAAGCTATAAGCAATTCTTCAAAATAATTTTGATTGTTATTTGTTTTATTTAAAATAATTTATAAAATTCATATTTTTTTCAATTTCATTCTTCTTCAAAAACATTTATCTATCATATTTGATCTTTAATTATTGTTTTGTATTTGTTATATTTAAGTAATTTATGAAATTTGATTTTTTTTCCTTTTAATAAAATTTTAAAAAATAAATGAAGGAATTAATAGTTATTTTCTGACTTAATTTTTCATAGCGTAATGAAATACTATAAAATATTTTTCAACTCATTTTTCATAACATCACTAAATATCATAAAATAATTCACTTTTTTAAGAATTTATTTTTCTTAAAAATATATATTTTTTAAAAAGTACTTTTTCAAACAACCAAATGATTTCCTAAATTACTTGTGAAAGTAAAAAAAAAACATGTAAACAAGTCAAAAGCATGAAATTTAGAGCCTTATCATGGCAATGCAAGAAAAGTGTCATTCAAGAAAAGAAAAAGGTAATTATTTAGGAGATGATCCATTACATGTTTGGGAATATGGTTGTCGTTTATTTTGAAAGTATTTTTCTTTTAGCAATGCATCAAAATTATATTTTTTATTTTTTAAAAATTATTTTTGACATTAGCACATCAAAAATATCCAAAAACATCATTTTTTTTTAATTTAAACTTAAAAAAATTTCAAAAGAGTTTTTGAAACACAATTTCAAACACCTCCTAAAAGTTTTGGTCGTCTTGTGGTCTCAAGTTCGAGCTCTATGGTTGGTAATATGATAATCACCGTAGATTTACATGATTGTTAACTTCAAGATTCATGAAATTGATCGAGATACACGAAAGCTAACCCGGATAAAAAAAAAAAAAGAAAAAGGTGCGTGTTCCTCTTGCTTTTTTTTCTGTAACTTTCATAGGTTGAATTATTTCCCTAGAAAATTCAGGAGGTCCCATTCTCCATTATTGAAAACTCACTGCAAGAATATTTCAATATTAGATGAGGTCGTCCCTTCTAGAAACTTGAGTCTCGAAACGTCACGCGCCCATGTTTTTTATAGGGTTAACATCATATTAGTCCCCAAACTTTCACAAACTCTCAACAAGTCCCTAACTTTTTGTTTTTTTATCAATTGAGTCCCCAGACTTTACATCAATCCTCAATTACCCCCCACCCCAACCAATCTAGGCCTTTTAATGCTTTCCGTAAAGTTTCTATATTATTTTTTTAATATAGTTATAAAAAGGAAATAAAATTGGGCAAACAAGATTTGAACTACAGCGGGCAGCTGAACGAAGTTTTTATTTATTTATTTAATATTTTTAAATTATTTATAAATTAATATTAAAAATAATTTTTAAAATTAAAAAAAATATATTATTTTAATATTTATTTAAATAAAAAATACTTTCAAAAAATTATGCATTTAGTCCTCCCTCTAACTATATAGACAAATGGGCAATTATTTTAAATAAATCCCTTTTTTTTTTTTCATCAACTTGCTGGGTACCCAAATTTGGTGGCAGCTAGAAAATTATAGCAAGTTGTTTTTTCTTTAATAAAACCTAATATTCATTTTAAAAACATCTAATTAACACTATTAGAATATTAAAAAATCAACTTATCATTATTGAAAATCCACAAAAATCCAAAATACAAATTTAAACCAGGTAAAATTCTTGTTTCTTGATCTCAAATCTGTTATTTCAAGAGCTATAAGGGTTTGAAATAATCATCTTTTTATTGAATGGAAATTATTAGCATCAAAATCAACCTCTTTACAACCAATAACTTCTCTCTTCTCACTTGAATCCAATGATTTTCTCTCTTTTTCTCTCATATTCAAGGGTTGGGAAAATAAATTTTTTATATTAAAATTGAATTAAAAATAAAACTATAGGGACTTTTAATGAAGAAAAAAGAAAGTATAATGCCTAAAATAAACTTGTCCCAAAAAAAATAGATTTACCATGACATTTTTGTGTTTTATATCTTGATTGGTCAGTTTGATTGATTGTCAATTTGTGTTGTGTGTAGAAGAATGCAATTGGGAATAAAAATGAGGATAAAAAAAAAAAGAATTATTTCATACTATAATTTTTATAAACATAAAAAAGAATATCCAAGTTGTTTGGATTTTTTTTATATAATTTTATTAAACTTATCTAGCGAGTCAATCATGAAACTTACTTATAAAATTAAGTCCTCATAAAAGTTAGATTTTTAATTAAATCATATAAAAATTGTTTTTATATGACCTTGTCAATTCAACAAGTTCTAAGATAAAAATAAAAAAATAAAAAAATAGAAAGTTATAAAAAATAAAGACCTTGCAAACAAATGTAAAATAACCTAAACAACCATTAGAAAAGGAGTTTGACTTTTTTTAAGAGGGTTGACTTCAAAAAAAATGAACATCTCATCAACAATTTTTTTAAAAAAAAAACAAAAAAAAAACAAATTACTCATGTTAGTGGAATTATAGACATTAAATATCTATTAAGATTAATTTTAAAAATATTTTTTATTCAAAAATTTATTAAACTGGTGTTTTTTTATTTTTTAAAAATTATTTTTTACATTAACACATGAAAATATATAAAAACAAAATTAAAAAGCAATCTGTGTCAATGAGTTATATAGATCTGTTAGCAATGAGCTGTTAAAAGAGTAGAGGTTTCTTTCTTTATCGTTTTTCTTTTTCTCTAAATTTCGGACACCCTTCAAAGCCGGTAAGAATTCTTACAGGCTTCAGACATGCTAGAACTTCCATAAACCAGTGGCAGTTCTAGCAACTTGAAGCCCCTGGTTTCACAGCAGACAGAAAACACGAAATCATGTGAGGTTTCTATACACCACAGGATTAAAAAAAAGGAAAAAAAAAGAAAGTAGAGTAGACTTCCACTATCAACATGCGTTGGAAGATTTTTGAAAAAATGAAAAGAAAAGGAAAAGTGAGCTCTGTGTGAAGGCATCTATCAAGCAGGAAAGCTAGCAACAGCTTTCATCAACCTGTGGACCTAAATACTCGATTCCATCCATCTTTGAATTCTCTGGCACCTCCGTCTCTTCCAGCCATGCATAACGCTTACCCTCTTCCCTTTTCAGCTCCATCTCTCCATCTGCAATTAATTAATTGGGAGGTAAATTCAAGGATGTCCATGGCAGTCAAGAAACAGGATGTTGGGAATTCAACAAGAGCTCTGCTAACAAAACAAATCACAAAACCATCTACTGTGTGTTTACATAAGCTCGGTTCACTTCACATCAAGCAAGGTTCCTGTTAAAAATGGCAGACTCGGAAAGTCTGGTGCCTAAAAGTCCATGCCATGGAGAATTGAAGAGGCTCTATGCAATAACCCCTCTTTTACCTCAATGAATTCCCATCATGTGGGATTTAAATCTCAAACTTCAATGTTTTCCTAAACATGTTGCCTATGCATATCTGTATGTGTATCATCTAAACGTGAATATGTGATGAATTAATTAACTTCCCTTTGAAGCCCGGATTGAAAATAAAAGTATTCATTTCGATCGTCATTCGATTGTCATTTGAACAAAATTGTTAGAATGAGAAGGAAGGAAAGCATGGTGGGGGATGACTCACTTGACAGCTCAGTGTGCGGGAAATCTTTGTAGTAGGAGCAGTCTCGGCCATCTTCTTTGGAATAGGGAGGTCCAAGAACATCAAGAACTGCGCAAGGAGTGATAGCAGTGAATTGATGGATATTTCCACCTGCTGTTGGATACAGAACTGAAGTGTTGCAAGGGGCTGTTAAAACACTGTCCGCTTCTAATTTCGCCAACCGCACTGGAAAAGCATGCATTTTGGTTATGGGGCTCGTTCTGCGACTTCATTAAGTTACAGTAGAAGTATGAATGGGAGGGAGAAAGAGAAGCTCACATTGGGTTGGAGTGTCAGGTCCATCTGTTCTAGGAGGATCGACCCAGTCGTATGATTTGATGTGCATGGTCCCTAAAAGAAGTTTGCTAAAAACTGTCATTCCTGGATGGTTATGGAGTGGGATGACGGCAGTTGCGGGAAGAAAGAAAATACACAACTGCACAAAGAAACATGACAGGAAAACTGATCAAAAGCTGAAACATAAATTTTATTTCCTGAAACTGTTCTAGGTTCTGTACAAAAAAAGGTCTGAGGGACCAACCCCATGTTCAGATTCTTAAAATTAAAGCTCAAACTGCAAGAATCTCATTTCCTGAAACTATTCTAGGTTCTATACAAAAAGTAGTTCTGCAGGACCAACCCCATGTTCAGATTCTTAAAATTAAAGCTCGAAACTGAAGAGTGCAAGAATCTCATACGCTACATGAACTACATGAACAACTATAAGCGCAAAATCCTGTTTGCACCATCTATTCAAAATGCTATTCAAAATACCCTGCTGAAGATTTATATGATCATCCAATCAACGTTATAACAGAGTGGACTGCCATATCATATGATCTTTGAATGGTTCAATGTGCAAATTCCAGAACATATGACCTGAAAATGATAAAAATCAAACAAGCAGCAGCTACTACTCTTACCGAGAAATCATCGCACTTGTAAATGGTTGTGTAAGTCACCCTAGGAGTCTCTTTGACTGCATCTTTAGTTTTGAAGAACTGCAGCTCGCTACTTAGCCCAACATCTTCAGGCTTCATGTTATCTACAGCATGAGACAAGGCACGTCAAGGAAAGGACAACGAGTACAATTCCACCATTACTTTAATAGACCACGAAAGTTTTATATTTGCGTAGCGATAGGATAATATTATATTATCTATCTACTTGCTTAATATAGAAATGCTTCCAGCAGAACCCATTAGCCCTAGTAGGCCAGAAATAAATATCCATGTTGTATTAGTTTATAGCCTTGAAACATATTTTTGTCACCTACTTAGAATATGAACAATATTTATGAAAGATAATCCCAACAACCATAGGATACATATTTTAATGTACCAAGTCTCGAATTAAGGAAAGAATCATACGCATCCTGTAGATTAAAACTTGTCTTGGCCTTGAAAATGGATATCAAATTCAGCCTTGTATGCAGAAAAGACCCAACTAGCGAGGTCATCTAGAAGTGCCCTTTTCTTTTTAACTACGAAAGAGAAATATACTATCATATAAGAAAAAATGTTCAATGTTCAGTTTAAGATAATAATTCCTGCCAAAAATGTAAAGACAGACAACAAAGATGCTCTTCATATGCAATTCCTTGAAAATAAATGGGATTTATTGTCAAGAGTTGATGATGGTCAAACAATGGTCCTGCACATGAGGATATACATGGGAAGATTCGTGGATTTATTACAAGTGTTGAGTCAATTATACTCTTTATGATAAATTTGTGCCTAAGTTTTCTTTTTTAATCATTATGCAAATTCTACTTTCATCTCCTAAACCAGGATTGTAGTTGCTATATTCTTCTCTCTTTTTTTCAAATTTCGTTTCAGTAGATCGATCATGTTGAAACTTGAAAGGAAGAATGATGCGAGTCAAACAGATATTGATCTATATTTGGCATGAAAAATTCACAGAACAGGGTTCCTCACTTGTATTTAAAAACAACTACAGAAAAAAATAAAACATTTTGACCACCAAAAAATGCATGATTTTTCTTTTGTTGGGGCTATAGCACTATACAACAAAGGCTGATCTCCTTTTTGATCCCATCTTGATCAGGGTATGTTAGAAAAACACACAGATCTTTATACTCATTGGACAATTCTCTAAACCCATCAACCAATGGCCGAGAGAACACAAGATATTTATAAATACATTTGCAGAAATCTACAAGTTAAAAGTGAAATTCTTAATTGGAAATAAAAGTTATATTAAAGCAAGACATTATGATCATAACTTCAATATTTAAGCCAATATTTAATACGGACAACGTGTCCTATGTCCACAAATATATGAATCCATTTTACCATTTTAATATAGGACTAGTTCCAGGCTCAAAATCATATTAGATTGTTAGGGATCACTCAAATCTTAACTAGTTAGAGTGTGGTATAGTGCATTTCAAAAAGAAAAAAAAATGAAATCTTGCAAAAAAAACAGACAAATTCAGCAACCTACCAAGTAAGTTGCACAATCTCTTGATATCTTGAGGCAAAGGAGCAGAATCGGGACCTTTAAACACTTGTTTACACGACACGAACAGATCCTGCAGCGCCATGGAAACTGTGGATGCGCCCCTTCTAGTCCTTTTTGCATCTCTTCTTCTTGATAGCCCTATTGGCGTATCCAACCTTGTGTACGTGAGCAGCTGGTTCTCTTCTTTGCTCCCCCATAGCTTCAATGGTCATCAACAAAACACCCCTAAAATACTTTCTATGTATAAAATCTGTACTTTTTTTTGCATACCACTATTAAGATGGCTGCAGTTACTATATATGTGCGTGCGTGAATTTAAAAAGATGGTCAAGGAATGTTTAGAACAGAAACCAAACCCACCAAAAGAAAAACAGCAGAGATTCTGGTTTCATGTCATGAGACGATGGTTTGACAAGACTGGAAATCGGTGGCGGCAAGCTCTGTGAAGAGGTGGGTAAATGTAGCTATAAGGGGGGAGAGGAGGAGATGGGAGTGTGTATATATACACATAACATGGTGAGAAAAAATGGGGAGCAAAAACCAGGGGCCATGAGGAGATGGTTTGAAAATATCTTGCGTTGTAGAGAGAGAGAAGCAGAGAGAGAGAGAGAGGAGGAGGCGTCAAGAAAAAGAAAAAAGAAAAGAACATGGTTTCAAAAATGGGGTTATTTGAAAATATAATATATATATATATATATATATATATATATATATACGTATTATATATTTGGGGTGGTGATGGCGACTGGAAAAGCCACTTCCCGCCCCCAAGATTGGGAGTTGAAACCGCTGGGTTTGGAGGCTCACCCGTTGTTTTACTCTGACCTCCTCATCTCGAACAGCTCCACTTCACTTTCTATATATATATATATTCACGAAAACGCCACTGCCTTTGCCCTCTTTTTCTTCGTATTTTCTACTTATATGAAACATTTATTATCGGATAATGTTTCGGAGTGTTATGATAGTGATTTTTTTAAAAAAAAGTGTATTTTATTTGATAATATATTAAAATGATATAGGATATAAGGGAATAAAAATATTAAAAAAAATAATTGAAGCAAATAAAAATACTAATTTTTTAAATATTTTTCAAAAACACTTTTTTTCATGGGAGGAAATCCCACCCCTTGAAAAATGTACTATGTGGGTCCAGGTGAGCGATCAAAACTTTGGTTATCTCATACTCTTGTAAGGGATGCACACCCTTACTAGAATTCGAGTAGATTTGTTGTACAAATCGCAAGTTTTTTGTCATCACGTCATGTCACTTGGATACTTAAAAACACTTTTGAAATGAAAAAATAAATATGCATTTATTTGATAAAAAAAATATTTTAGATATGTGGATTTGACTATTTAAATTTATTTATATGAAAAGGACTTAATATTATATTAAAAAAAATTGATTTATTTTTTTGGAGGATGGCAATTAAGTACATTGATTTTATTTGTGATTGGAAGTTTTTGTCATGAGATTGCGCCCCTTTGAGACTTGTTCTATCAAATTAGTTAAACAATATTTTCTTGGATTACTTGGTCAATTATTTAAACCTCTAAAAATCTCTTTTGATATTTTGAGTTTGGATTTGTTTATAGATGCTTACAAAAATTCAAATTACACCCCCAAAGAATTATTTTTAAGAGTTGTTAGGCTGAGAATTACTTTTTTATTTAGATTAAATTTTTATAAAATCATATAACAATATGTTGAAGTGCTCCCAAAAATAGTGGGGGTATAGTAAGCAATGATCTTTATTTTTTTTCCAAATAGAATGGATGGGAATTTGTTTTGCAAACTAGTATAATTAGAGAGGAAAATAACACAATTTTGAGAAGTTGTGCTATTTTGAAATAGCAAAACTCTTCAAAAAAAAATACAAAAAAGAAAATTAAAGGATAGTGAAATAAAATAATATTTTTTAAAAAAAAATATCACGTTATTCTTAGTAGTGTTACCTTTGGATTTTATTATGATAACACAATTAGATTGCGCTACTATTTACTTGTTTGGGAATTGTGGTTAAGATTGATTTTTAAAAGTATTTTTCAATCAGAAATATATCAAAATGATATTTTTATTTTTTAAAAAAATTATTTTTGATGTTAGCACATGAAAATGATCTTAAAACACCAATTTTTTTAATTTAAAATACAAAATAAAAAATATTTTTTTTAATTTTTTTCAAAAATATTTTTGAAACACGATGAAAAACATGTCCTAAAAATATGATAATCTATTAGATTTTTATCGGTTATATCATTTCTAATAATTATAATTATTCGGGCAGAGTGGAGGGATTTTTTTTATTTTTTTTATATATTTTCTCTTGACGTTGGATTCTTGCAAGGAATTTTACCAAGAATTTAATATCTATCATTATATATTCATTGAAAGTACATAGAACTCAGCCCACCGATCACTTTTGTCATCACAATCAACTAGGGAATGGTACAAAGGAATTGCTCTTTGAGAATAGTGAGATGCACATAGAATGTTTTGGTTTGATAAAGAGATGCTATCAAAAGTCGTGTTTCCATATACCCATTAATGAAGTAATCAAGTTCCCTATGTATCCATGCACTTGAAAACACTTTTTTTTTTATCGGGGTTTTCGGGCCAGTTTACGCGTACCTCGACTATTCTCCAGGCACACTGGACATCCTGCAAGCTCAGTGAGCAAGTAAGGCACCGCGGGGTGACAGGCATACCCCGCAGAGATGGACCCAGGAGAGACAAGAAGGGAGGAACCATGCTAGAATGAAAGAGGGTGTTCCCTAACAACCACTGAGCCACACACCCTGCTGGTCACTTGAAACACTTTTGGTAGTGTTTGAAATTGCTTCTTGTTTTTGAAAATATTTTTTATTTAAAATAATATTTTTATTATTTTTTAAAAATTTATTTTTAACATCAACACACCAAAACGATATAAAAACACTAGAAAATAATTTGAAATTAAAAAAAAAAAAAACACGGTGTCACTGCAACAAACAAACAAATCCAAAATAATAGATAATGGACTCAAGATGTAATTTTTTTATTACTATTCATGGTATCTCCCGATATTAAAACATGGTTTTGTCTTTTATTAGTTGTTGAAAAATCAAGAGTGTCAATTTTTAATTTTTTTTTTTAGGAGTGTCAATGATCTTATTAGATAAATCTAGAGTTGTTCAGAGCTTATATAAAAATATCATGACTTAGAATTGCTATCAATATTATCTAAATTAAAAATAGCATCTAAATAATCGAGACCTTCTAGTTCATGTTCTTCATATACCAAAAGGTCACTTTTAGTTATTGATAAGGGAATATATTGCATATATATTTTGAGTCATTCCCGCTTTATTTTAGAGAATTTCATTGATTTTTAGCATGTTGTCTAGAGTTTTAGGTATATTTGAGAATTATTCATTCCATGAAAATTCAATGTATTCTTAAGTATTCGACTACTAAAATATGTTGAAATTGAGATCATATGAAGAAACAAACAATAGGATGAGCTTAGAGTTCAAACATTGGTTGTCTGTCTAGACAAGCTTGCGCATTAATTGGTTTTTGAAGTACAGCAAGAGTTATACAACTCCGTTTCATGTGTTCTTGACCTTTTATGAAAAAATGATAAACGAGCCTACTTATGCAATGAGAAGAACCCAATTTTTTTTGTTTTGAAACCCAAAAATCAAGTCGAATTACATAGTCCGAATCAAACCAGGAATCCATGTACCCAGACACTGTCTTAGGTTTTGGACCATATCCAAAGGTTCCAAATACCCAAAAATTGTGAGACCAGGTCTAATGGAAATAAAATTGTATTTTATACAGTTTTCCCCAAAAATAAAAGAGTCTTAATTTGCATGTTTACTGTCCCCTAAATTGGTTGTAATATTAGAGAAGAGAAGAATCCGCGTCAGAAAAAGAAATGAAATTCCTTTTCTTTGGAGGAAAAAAGTCAGAATACACACACACATACACACACACCTTGTAAGATAGCAACTAAATGAATCTTTTTTAGAGGAGAAACCCCTAAAGATATTGCAAGAGAGAGGAGGTTGCATTTAGAAGAGGAGACAATCAAATATGAAAGAAAGAAACTAACCTTCAAGATATCTAGTTCTCCAATTTTTTGATACTTTTGAGAGTGATGTTCATCTTATTAAGTTTGTTTCTTTTTAATTTTGCTATGGAGTAGTTGATGGTGATAACGTGTATGTGTTTCACTATTATATTTTTACAATGTCCATCATTTTTCTTTCATTGTCACTTTTCCCCCAATGACAAACATTATTTTTTTTAAAAAAAAATATTATTATTTTGCAATCCTCCTCCTCCTTTATTTTTATTATCATCGTAATTACTTATATTATTTTATACTGCAATCACTATTTACAAAACATTTTTATTATTTTTTTGTTTTCCATCTTAAAAAAAATGAATTAATAATTTAAATTTGATTTCCTCATTCATATTCCAATCTTTTTTATAATGGTAATGAATTTAATTCATTATGATAATATGACTTCTTCTCTACCAACCACTAAGTATTCCATCATACCAATATGATTCGTGTCCTTCTAACCACTAGCTAGTTCATGATGATACACTTCTCTATTTATTTATTTTTTTCCTAACTACTAATGTGGCAAAAAAAATGATGGAAAAAGCTAGCTAATGCTATTAGGACACCCCAAAAGAATTATTTAAATGCATTTATTAAACCTTATTTATTATTGGATTTTGGTTTTAAAAAAATAAAATATTCACTAAACGATAGTGATATTAAAATATACATTAAGTCATTATTATTTTATATAGTAATGGTTTTAACTTTTAAGTGAATAAAATTAAAAAAAAACATGTGAATTGCTCTTATATTAGTGATCGCCCTAGGGAAACCCAAACTTATTTTAGAGGGATAAACGGGAGAAAAAAAATACTTAGAAGCATTTAACATCAAGATTAAGTTTATTATATATTAGATTATATATGGGTAATGTACTATTAAAATCAATATATTTAAAATAAAATTTCTTTTTTGTACAAATTTATTTTTTAATAATTAATTCATAATAATAAAACGACAACTTATATCAACACATTGATGATTTAAAAAAAAAATAGCACATCATTAAGAAATAAAAAAATTCATAATGATTATAAAATTAAGTAGGTGTGATGTTAAGATATTGTTTTACATTGGAATTCAGTTATATTTCTTAAATGTTTTTAATTTTACAATTAAAATTATTTTAAATTATTTTGATGTGTTAATATCAAAAATAAATTTTAAAAAATAAAAAATATATTATTTTAATATTTGTTTTCAAATAAAAAAACATTTTAGAAGCTAATATATACAAGTTAAACAAACTCAAAATATAAAAAGATGCAGCAGCCCTCACGTGGCATCCACGAGGTGAGCACGGGTGTGATTCAGTGAGGAACGCATCAAAATTTTGTCATCACGTGCCAGGCGCATGGTAGCCACAGTTTTGTTCATCCACATTAACTAACAAAAACAACGGCAGATCATGTTCACTTTGCAAAATATCTACTTTGTTTTGACCATCAAAATTTTATTATACTATAATTTATTTATTTTCTAATTTGGTCCTTGACATTTCCCTTTTTGGTGCTCTGGATTTCTTTTATTTTCTTTGAATTGTATATAATTTTTTCCCTTGGGTATTGTCGGTTTTACATTTGAAGTTTTGAAATTATTGCCAAGAATATTTTTGAAAAACAAGAATTAATATTGACATCGACAAGACTAGAGATATTTTTTTATTAACTTGTATGTTTGGGTCAGCTTGTGCACACCTCGACTAATCTCACGAGCCAAGAATATTTTAGAAAAACAAGAATTGAAATTGACATCGACAAGATTTGGAGAATATTTTTTATTAACATGAATGTCTGTGTCAGCTTGCACACTCTCGACTAATCCCACGAGTCCTGAAATGCTTTTTTTAAATTTTAATGTTTGAAATGTGCATAAATATACACTTTGATATTTTAATTTTGGTCTGTTTTACTTTAGTCCCTTAATATTTTGGATTTTTACTATTGGGCACAAACTTCATTTGTTTTGTAGTTAAATCATTGGTTTTTTTAAAAGAGATGATAATAAATAATCTACTCTTTGATCCCTCTATTTTATTCTCTGTTTATTTTGGTCTTGTATTATTTTGTATGTTTTTAGGTCTCAAAATTCATTTATTTTGTGCTTCACTCCTTGATATTAAAATTGCTTTCTAAATAATTATATATGTATCTAATATTTACTGTTTTCTAAATAAAATATCTATTTTAAATTTTATTGTGAAGTTTCTATATAATTCTTCTCAACATTATTATTGTTAGTTATTATAAATACATTTATTCCAAAGCTATTAATTCATTATTTTATTATTTTGTTTTATTAAAACTTACTTTTTTCACACTATGGGTTTGCTTTTGTTTTGATAAAAAAAACTCCTTAAAATACTTTTTTAAAATACTTTTGTTTTGATAATGACTTTAGTTGTTTATTAATTCTATGCAATAAACAGCATAGTTAATGAAATTTAATTTTATTTTAAAAACATATACTAGAAGTAAGTAATATATTTTTTTGAAACATTTAAATTATTTCATTTTTTTATAAGGATCCATTTTTATTATTATATAGTTAAAAAAAAATTCAAAAAACACCCCACAACAAGAAATCAAAAATCATTATGTGCATCAATCTTTGAGTCCACTTTGATCTTTAATTAACATTAACAACTCTTTTAACAATTTGTTAGTTCATATAACTTTTAGTTTATCTCATTAAGTTCTTGAAAATGTGGTTGTGGTTGTTTTTGAAAATATTTTTATTCAGAAATATATCAAAATGATATTTTTTTTTATTTTTTTTAAATTATTTTTGATATCAGCACGTGAAATTTATCTAAAAACATCAAAAAAATTAATTTAAAATAAAAAATAAAAATATTTTTTTTAAAAGAGCTTTAAAAACACAGTGTCAAACACTCCTTAAATACATGTGATAACTTTCCAATATCAATTATTTTTTCTAATTATTCAAAAAAATGTGTTTAGAAAATACTAGCACATTGTTCTATGCTTTAAAAATCAACTTGAAATCACACTCATAGTTTAGCGTAGGTAATTAGCTTATGTTCACTAATATAAAATTACTTTTTTTCATTCCCAATTTTTAATTTGCTCAAATGAAATATCAAGAAATGTATTTATTTATTGAGAATAAAAATGAGTTATTTCTTTTAGAGACAAGTGTGAAATTCATCAAAATTATAAATGTTTGTATAAAACCATAAATTTGTAATTTATAATAATTTTCTTACTTAAAGACACATTATTTGAATTTCATTTATATTTATTTGTTAATTGAAAATAATTATTTATTTTGTGTACGTGTGGTTTATTAAATTATTTGTTAACGAAATTTGTTGCCCGTGACAAGTGGTCTAGTGGTGTGAACCGATACCCTAGAATAACAATAATTAAATCAATTAACTTAATTATAATATTAAACTTGTAATATTTTTTCTTAAAAAATCATTTTTTTATATATTTTAGAGTAACAATAATTTAATAAAAAAATCAAGCAACTTGGTCCGGACTGAACTTCAAACTTTAAATCGGCGAATAATTAAATTAATACATTTAAGCTTAAGACCTCAGCTAAAATATTGTTTTTGCAATGTGTTTTAAAAATATTTTTGAAAAAGAATTATATTTTTATTTATTTTATATTATTATTTTTATATTTTTATATAATTTTCATGTACTATGTTAAAAATAATTTTTAAAAAAAATTATTTTCATATATTTTTGAACGAAAAAACACTTTTCAAGAACAACTTCAACCACACTCACAAACACTTTCTTTACATTCCAAGGGGGCAGAAGGGCAAAACCAGTCGTATATTTAAATTGCATGTAGTTTGGGGATGATATTAAGTAAATAAATTAAAGTGGGAGGGTGTGTTTTAACAGTGAAAAATGAGCAGTATTATTTTGTTTTATTTTTTTCGGTCTCTTAACTTTTGTTTTTTGTCATTTGAGTCCAAGATTAGCTCCCAATTGTTTCAGATGTATGGACAAAATTGAAATTAAGATAACTAACGTAGAGAAGCCGATAAAAATGAGGAGTGTGTTTAAAGTTGGTGTGATAAATACCATTTTTCATCCTTAACTTTTTTAATTTATAAAATCAGATCTTTTGGTTTCTTATTTTTTTTAAATTCAATTTTGATACATGACTTTATTTTTATTATTTTTAAGCCCATGTTTTTTCAAGAAAAGAGAATAATCTTTTTTGCATATTCTAGCCACTAAATTGGTTGCTAGTGGTATCTACAAGTTTTATTTTAGAAAAAAGAAGAAGATGAATTAGGGTTATTTCAAACTTAAAGGGTATTTTCATCTTTTCATAATATATTTTTGTTATTATAATATAGATGTGATTTAATATTTGATCAAACATAAAAAATATAAAATAATTAAAATACACAGTAAAATAATAAAAATACTTTTAAAAACAAAACATTTTAACTTGAAGTCAATAAGTTGTTTTTGTAATTATAAAGTCAGCTTAGAAGTATTTTTGTATGACTAGATAAAAAAAAACAAAAAAACAAATATGTTGGGTGCACTCAAAGGCTAGAGAGAGGTTTGCGCGAAGTCTCTCAACCTTCCATCATATCTTTGAAAGCATTAGCATGTTCGCTTTCTGTTGGTAAGCTAAGAGCCTATTTGAGAGGGCGGTTGCAATAGCTTTTTAAAGTGTTTTTTCATGCTGAAATACATCAAAATGTTTTTTTTTAATCATTTTTGATATTAACACATCAAAATGATGTAAAAACACCAAATCATATTCATTTAAAATGAAAAAAAAAAAGAATTTCTGCGGCACGACGTGCCAAACGGACACTAAGTGTCTTCAATGATGGTCGAGTTTGTCATATATAGGGCATGTTTGGGAGGGCGGTTGCTGTAGCTTTTCAAAGTGTTTTTCGTGCCGAAATACATCAAAATGATGTTTTTTATTTTTTAAAAATTTTTTTTGACATCAGCACATCAAAATGATCTAAAACACCAAACAAATATTCATTTAAAATGAAAAAAAAAACTTTTGAATTTCTGTGGCACAGCGTGCCAAACGAGCACATAAACCCCCCTATGTCAACTTTAGTCCTCATTATTTGAATTTTTAACTTTTTACCTTGTTTTTTTTTGTAATTTTTTATTAGTTTCAATTTAATCACAGATGATATCACATTTTTTTTTCAATTTGATTCTTATTTTTTTTTTTTAATTTTTAAGTTTTTTTAGAACTCTTGTTTGTCTCGATTAAGTGTTTTGTGTTTAATGAGATATATCAAGTTAATTCAACTATGATCATAATAATTATAATTATAATTTTTTCATGAATAAATTTTTTGTTGTTTTTTTATTCTATTTTAACATCTAAATATTTTTCTTACCTATAAAAAACAGCCTAGTTAGACAAACAAGTCATAAATATTAGTAAGCTTCCATTTGGTATTGCTTTTTAAGCAATATCTGATTATTTAAATCTTTTATATATTTTTGTGTTGTTTTAATATGTTAATATTAAAATATATTTATTTAAAAAACTTAATTTTAATTAATTTTTAAACTAAAAATAAAAAATATTATAAAAAAACAATTACTGCAATTATCTGAAATAACTTATTATATAGTTCACTCCTGTTATATATTACAAGTAACAGGGGCAGTCAAAGACAAAACACAGTAATCGTCTTCTTCTGTAGGGTTTTACTGTTGGCCACCACCCTCTCCCATTAACCTTTCCACCATCAGTAACCCGCTCTCCAGAGAAACAATGAGGTCCGGCCATTTCTCCTGTCCTCCCTTTCTCTCTGACTCTGCAATCTGCAATTATTTTTTACTTTGGTGGTTTGTATGTGCAGTCGGCACCCAGAAGTTCTGTGGGCTCAGAAATCGGACAAGGTTTACTTGACGATTGCATTGCCTGATGCGAAAGACATATCTGTGAAATGTGAAGGCGAGGGGTTATTTAGTTTCTCTGCTGTTGGGGTTCAAGGCGAAACCTTTAATTTCAGCATGGAACTCTTTGGAAACATTGTTCCTGAGGTATTTGATTGTATTTCTCGCTCATTTTGCATTGAATTGTGAAGTCTTTTGCGGGTTCTTGTCATTTTATTGGAAAGAGCACAGTTGTATAGCTGGTGGGTTGCAGTCATTTTGTTTCATTAGAAGAAGAATGTTAATGATGGGTTCTTTTTGAAGTTGTTGGTTCTTGTGTTAGAGGAGGTAAAATCATGTCTGATATTTGTGATATCGTAACTCTTCCTGCATGCCAATTTTACTGTTCTCAAATAAGGCAAAAATACTTGAATTTGGTAAAACTTGAAGCCGACTCGGGAATTACTGCATTTCTATGTATCACTATGCAATACTGCCTCTACGGTCAATGTTTCTGGCATTCTGTTTTTGCTGCCACTAGCTCTAGAACCATTACCTATGTGATGCCTTTGCTCAAATTCCTCCTGTGAAAAAGGGAAACCGAGGGATAAAAATTAAATACAGAAAATAATTTCTTGCTGCTAATTCAATATCAAGCAACGCCTTTCTGATCAAAGAGATGTTCCTCCCTCCCTCTTTTTATCTGGTTAGCTTACGATTAGAGGGTGTTTGACACTGTATTTTAAAAGTGTTTTTGAAAAAATATGAGAATTTTTTATTTTGTACTTTAAATTAAAAAAAAATTGGTGTCTTTAGATCATTTTTATGTGCTGATATCAAAAGTTAGCATGAAACCTCACTTTTGAAGCCAGGCTTCCGGTTCACTCTGATGAAACATTACTAGTCAAGATAAGTTCCATGTTGTACTTGCACAGACACTCCTTAGGAATATTTTATAGAATTATTGTTGAGTGTTCATAAGCGTCGAATAAGAAAAATGCTTGTATCTTAAAAATTCCAGTTTTTTTCATGCCATTCCTGATCTGTTACTCAAAAGGTTTTCATGTAGCATATAATATCCAGTACTTAGAATTGTCTCCTACTTTTTTGTTATGTAACTGGCCTGCTCAAGTTAGAGAAACTTGGTGCCACATATGTGAGAACTTTGTTCATATGACGTTCCAACATGTAGTGTTTGTAATTGCAATCTTTAAATATGAAAAATTCCTGGTAATTTTCACCATTGTTTTTTTCATTGCAAACTTTTGAAACATTACAATGTACATGCTTTTTAAGACTTTGATGTTAACTGTGCAGGGTTCTAAAACTAAGGCTGGGTTGAGGAACATTATGTGCTCAATCCAGAAAGAAGAGAAAGTTTGGTGGAAAAGGCTGTTAAAATCTGAAGAGAAACCTGCTCCATACATTAAGGTGGATTGGAACAAGTGGTGTGATGAGGACGATGAAGAGTCAGCTTGTAAGTTCTCACGACTTGTTCTTTGGGTTATGATATGAGGTCTCTCAAAGTACTCTATGGGGCTCAAATTTTCAAAACATGATCCTGCCCATATGGTTTAATATAATTGACTGAACTTCATGGGATTTAATCCTGTCCCAAAGTCCTGTCATTTGATTGTGTAATGTATATTAGTTGGGTGGGTTAATATCTAAGAGCCTAGCATAAGTTGGAATTTCCTTGTTAAATTATCTTCCTCTAATTTGTGTGTGGCCGTGTTTCCCCCTGAATTGCTGTTAGTGTTTCTATCTGGGTTGTATTTTTGGCTTCTTTTTCTTGATGAACAGGTATTGTTCTATCTTCACATGTAAAATGGGAATGCACATTAGTGAGGTTCTACCAGTGAGGAAAATCCTGTTGCCTCTACCAGTTCTCACTGCAGGGATATAGGAAATTAGATATCATCTTCCTAGCCTGGAGAAGAATTGTAAGCTAAAAGACTCTCAAGAGTCACCTCGACTGATTCTACCCAGTGAATTGCGTAACCATGGGTGTTGATCTATATAGTTGACATTGATTATCTTGCACAATGAATGCCATAATGTGCAGGGTATGTAATTCTGATGTTTATTGAAAAATTAATTAGTTTACACCTTTTGAAGTGTTTGAAGTCTTGACTGTTTTGTGCACCATGGGTCTGTGTGGCATGAAATGACTGAACAATTCTTGAAATTATTAGCAATACCATGATGGTGATCCTTTTGAGTTTTGTTAGCACTAGTGTTTGTCAACGAAAATAAAGTCTTTTCTTTCACCCATTTTTGCATCCCAACACAATCCTTAGCAATCTGGGATGCATGAACATTTCCCTATTTCTCTTTTTTCACTTCATAACTTGCATGGTGGCTGGCTATCATAGCAGGCTTTCTTGAAAGTGTTTTCACTCTGGTGATATCACACCAATCACATTAAATATGAACATGCATTGTCTTTGTTGTGCATGCAAGGCTGCTTTATGATCTGTATTAAATAACTCAAGAATTTATGGTTCAGTATGCAAGAGTTTACAGCTTCAGTTTCTGATTGAATCTGATCAAATTTCTGTTGTCCCTTGCAGCTGATACCTCTGATGACAATAATGCTGGGGTAATTTTATTTTTTTGGATTTTCCGTTGATATAAAGAATGATTATAGCAGTGCTTCAAGTCTGCTTGATTATTTAATACCTGTTCTTTTGCAGTATGAAAAAGATGATGGGAGCAGTGAAGATGAAGGAATGCTTTGTAAGTCAGACCTTGATCACGTCATATTTACCATCCTCTGTGTGTGCTTCAAATGCATAGATAGGATTCTGAAACAATTTAGCATGCAGCGCGCGAGTCGTTTTCATAATCTTTATACGCATTATCTTCTATGAAATTCCAAACCTTTGAGTGCTTGTAATGAAAAGAATGCTTTGTGACTTTCAGTTCACACAGAAAATTCAAGTTTTTTTTATTCCGAAAATACAAAGACAATTTTTTTTTATTCATTCCACTATTATGCAGTCCATGTCATTTCAAGTGTCAAATTATGCATTATACAAACGAATAAACTGCTTTTGTCTGTGCAACTTTGCCTCTAAATTCATTTCTTCTATTGCTTGTGATGCCATATCTGACTGTATTAGACATTGCTTGCAGATCTTCCTGATCTTGAGAAGGCAAGGGGAACTTGATCACAATCAAGGACCGCTGTGGTTAATTACATGGAATTGGAGTTTCGGGGATCGCAGAACGGCATCAATGATAGGTATGCAAGGGATCGAAGTTAAAAATATGCATATTGCAGAACTACAATAACTGAAGACTGTATATATTAGAGGTGCAATTTTAGTAAAGTAGAGGCTGACTTTGTAGGATTGAACTCTTCTGAAATTATTTCTGAGGCTTTGACTTGTATCCCCCCTTTTCCATGGTCTTGTGGCTAACGGAAATTTTCAAAACTTTACCAACACAAAGGGACTTTCCAGTTACTGAAAACCATGGTACCAGTTGCTTGACTGGATAAAGGATGAGTTTGACCAATACCTATAATCTTCCTTAATCAGCAGGTTTTGCCTGAAATTTGTGATTTTCTCCCACCGCTCGATAAAAGCATGTTTTTCATGCTTTCATAAACTAAGGTTAAACTTCAGCTTTTTGGTGGGTACTATAGTTACATAAACTGTGGTTGACTTCAGTTTTTGGTGGGTACTAGAGTTACATAAACTGCGGTTGACTCTTTACCAAATACTTTGGCTCTGCAGTTGAGCTGTTGCGGTTGAGCTCAACAGCTCAACCCCGAAAGCCACCGCAGAGCCAAACATCTTAAGTTATGTTGATTTCTCAGTCTTTGATGCATGTTTGCAATTGGAAAGTTGATCCCCCATGACCCGTTTCTGACCCTTTATACTGTCGGGAAATGTACGGGTTCCATCCTGCAAAAACTTTCTTTCAACTAGCAGAGACTTGAAGCTTAGAAGTGGACACAATCATTCCGTGTTCCACTGAGTTCAAATTGAATTGAAGATTTATCAGCAATGTAGATTTAGTTCTGGCGATTCAGAGATTGAGATTAGTTATTCAGAGTCGTTCTTGAAGAGTGGCTCAGTAACAAAGCTCACATGCTTGGAAAGAAAACTAGGCAATCGGAATTTAACAATGCATGTGGGTTATTTTAGGGAAACTTTTTTTTTCTTTTGGATGCAAGGAAACTTTATTCCCCGGAAAATATATTTTATCGGTCTAGGTGAGCAAGTAAAATCTTAATTGTTCTAAGTTTTTATAAAGGATACACGTCTTGAGTCAAACTCGAAACTTAAAATTTATTATTCAGATCAGTAAGTTTTTTGTCAAATACAGTTTTTCTAGGAACGTTAAAGCTAGTATAGCTAAAGACCCTTTACGGGCAAGTAATTCAGTAGAATTCAGCCATGAAAGATCTATAAAATCCCCACAAACTGTATTCCTCAAACTAACCTGTTGACTCAATTGGCCTAAAAATGATCTTGGCTTTCTCAAAGTTAAAAAGGTTACGTTTTTAGTGAACTACGTATCAAGGGTGTCAATTCTATTTCTGATTGGTATTTTGTTTTTTCAATTGAAATGAAATATTTTAATTTTGAAACATCTCGGTATTTCATTTCAGGTTGTACTATATATATATATATATATATATATATATATATATATTAATTCAACAAAAAAAAAATATTTCAAATCTAAAAATAAAATTATTTAAAATTCTTCAATTTAAATTTCAACACATAAATAAAAAAATAAAAGTTGAATTGATATAACTTGATCGACTTGATGAGTTTCAAAGATAATATGGAAAAAATGATAAAAATATAGTTTAACTAAAAAATGAAGTTGACATCTTAAAAAAATATTGAAATAAAGATATATTGAATTAACTCGGATCAATCTAGGTTAACATTTCAAATGTATGACCTATGTTATAAGACCATGATAATCTTAAATAAAACAAATCAAATCAAATTATAAAGTTCAATTCGTAATAAACTCGATGTTGAATAATAAAATTGAGAAAAATTTAATCTAAAAAAAGACAAAAAAATGATTTTTCCGAATAAAATTATGAGCTTGTATAATATTACGAGAATGCCATTATCAATCTCACAAAGTCATTACATTCTCTGATTGCTCTGAATTTTTAACACAATATATATAAATATGTCAAGATGCCCGTAAAATTTCATCTTGATCTAACAGTCGGATTAGAAGATATTTGGCCGGAACAAAGTCATTATATTCATTAAAAATTTGTTTCAATTTGCTTTATTTTTTAAATTGGAATGAAATGTACCCGCCATTTCAAACGGAACAGAACGAAATTGTCAATCTTGCTACAGACTATGGAGCAATCCATGTCTTTGAAACAATCTTTCCAGCAAGAACCTACTCATCCATTGATATCTGAGAGCAAGGATCGTTCAGCACTTTCTTAAGTGCTTTATCAAGCTTCTTTTTAATGAAAATGGTCCAGAAGTGCAGGAGATAAACAGAAATAAGATGTAGCTACTTGGGATCAAAGGAAACCTTTAATTATTAACAGAGTTGCCAGCATGAGCAGCAGACAAACAAATCCAAATCGCGATTTTTAGTAGAGTATATATGAAGCTGTTTGTTTCCGCGTTTCAACCGCTGTTTGCATCAAATTCAATTTTTTTTATGTTTTAAATAAATAAAAATTAGTGTTTTTATATTATTTTGATGTGCTGATATCAAAAATGATTTTTAAAAAATAAAAAAATATTATTTTAATATATTTCTAAACAAAAAACACTTTTAAAAGCAACTGCAACCGTCTTTCCAAACAGGCCATATGACTGCATGAACAGGGATGGGAACAAATGGGGTTGGATCCCACCACCATTTCAGCTTCCTGCTCCCTTGTTCATCTCCGACGTAGCTCCCTAGCTTTGATCTCATGATAAAGCTGTGCACTGCGATGGCTATGAGCACATATTTTCAAGGAACAAAGATAGTTCTTAGTTTTGTTTTGCTGTTTAAAATGACTGAAATGTTTCGTATTAATTAAAAAATAAAGATAAAATGATCGTCGTTTTTATCTTGGTTTAAATTCTAGTCCGTTCTGGATTTTTCGGATAAATACTGGTTGAAACATACCAATTTTTTTTCTGTCCATTCTGTTTTTGGCCAAATAATATTTTTTTAAATAATGAATAATTTTACAATATCAATCATATCTCTTAATCTGAATGTTAGATTGAGATGAAATTTTACGAGAAGTCTCTTGACATATTTATATAAATTATATTACAAATTTCAGAGCAATCAGATAATGTAATGACCTTACGAGATTGATGATAACATTCTCATAATATTATATACATGTTCATAATTTTGTTTAGAAAAATTATTTTATTGTCTTTTTTTTATTAAATTGGACAATTCTAAATAATTTTATTTTTGGATTTAAACTATTTTTTTGAATTAATATATTTAATTACACACGCACACACACACATCTATAAACAATATAATCCCCGAAACCTCAAAACCGAAATATTTCATTCCAATTGAAAAAACAAAGCATCAAAGTATTGATAACTCTTGAACAACTGCTAAGATTATGGCCTAGCGGGTTCGATCTTTTTTGAGTATGTCGGTCATTTCAGTGGTACTTTACCTACATAACTGGGTTTACAGGATATTCAATTGGGCTTGAAAATTAGTTGTGGTACATATAAATTGACCAGACATCCCAATTAAAAAAAAAGTTTCAATGAAATAGAACACTGGGAAGTACCATTTGAGACTACTTTTGTGAGTCATTAGTTACATGTGGAGGTTAAATGCATACATTATGCTCAAAAGCATGCTGTTTGATTGGTGAGAAAATCTCAAGATTGACTCGTTAGATTTTTTTCATGCTCTTAAATATGAATGGGACTTTTCATCTCATTCACTGGAAATTACTATATATTTTTTTTAATTTTTTTATTACAATTTATTATATATTTTAGTTTTTTATTTCTTTTATTTTTTGATCTTTCTAAGGTAGTCCCTGTTATTTTTATCCCTATATTTATCTGTCTATACTCTTAGTTTTGGTTTTAAATTTTTATCATTTTCTCGTTTGCCGAAATTTTATTTTTATTCAATTTTATCCTTAAGTTTTAATTTGTGTTGATGATAATTTTAAAATTGTTATTTCTTCTTTTTCCCTTTGTTATATTTTTTATTTGTTCTTCAAATAAAATGATTTTTGTATGTTGATAATATTTATTTTGTTTTGTCATTATTTGTTTGTTTGTTTGTTTGTTCTTTTGTTAAAGTTTTTGGTTTATTTTATTTTATTCTAGGATGATTTCATGATTTTCATAGTTTACACCATATTGATAATAATTTTAGTAATTATTTTTTTTTCCGTATTTTTTGCTTGCTCTTTTGTTAAAGATTTTAGGGTTTTTTTTATTTTTTATTTTTTTCAGGATAATTTAATAACTTTTCATTATTTAGGTAGTAATAGTAATAATAATTTTACTTGTCATAATCATGATAATAATAGCGACGTTAGTAATGATATTGATGATAATAATAATTTATTGTAATGGTTGTAGTTCTTATGATATTAATAATTATAGTTGTGACTATAATAATAACAATAATTCATAAAACAATATTAAGAATATCAGTAATAATAACTATAATAATGATATTAATAATGATAATAATACTAATGATAATTTTTAATGATATTAATAACAATAACGATGTCAGTAATCATAATGTTCATCTGCCATCTCACCAAACGCGTCGCCGTGGCTTCTTCATTATGGCGATGTGCGTTTCGGCTCATGATTGTCGAAGATTTGCTGATAGTCAATTGTTTTTTCCTTCTCTCTCTCTCCTGAAACCAAAAATGCATATAAGTTCCTTTGTTTATGATTTGTGCATTTCAGTCCTTGGTCTTTTAATTTCTTTTTTTGGTCCTGATTCTTCTATAGAAGTTTTGATTTGTTTCTAATTTTTTCTTTCAATTGAAATTAATCATTTATTTTGTTTTTCATCTCGGTTCTTATTCTTTTAATTTTTGGTTTGATTTTATTCCTTTAATTTTTTCGGTCCTTCTAAAATAGTCCTTTGGTTTTTGTTCATATTTATATTTCTATACTCTTAGTTTTGGTTTTAAATTTTTATCATTTTCTCTTTTTGTTGAAGTTTTATTTTTATTCAATTTAGTTCTTAAGTTTTAAATTGTGTTGATGATCATTTTAAAATTGATATTTTGTTTTCCCTTTGTTCTCTTTTTTTTTGATTTTTTTCTTCAAATGAATGATTTTTTATGTTAATAATATTCATTTTGGTTTTGTCATTTTTTTTTTCTTTTTACTGTTTTGTTAATGTTTTTGGGTTTTTTTATTTTATTTTTCAGAATAATTTTATGATTTTCATTATATGCGCAACAATGATAATAATTTTAGTTATTGTTTTTTATTGTTTTCTTGCATGCTCTTTTGTTTAATGGGTTTTTGATTTTATTCTTCGGGATAATTTAATAATTTTTCATTTTTTGGACAGTAACATTAATAATAAATTTAGCTGTTATAATCATAATAATAATAGTGACGTTAATAATGATAATGATGATAATAATAATAATTTATTATAATGGTTGTAGTGCTTATAATATTAATAATTATGACTGTAAAGATGATAATAACATTAACTCATAAAATAATATTGAGAATATCAATAAAAACAAAAATAATTATAATAATGATAATAATGCTAATGATAATTTTAATATTATTAATAACAATAACAGTGTTAGTAATCATAACAATGGTTATAATCGTAATGACAATAGTGGTGGTGGCGGTGATACTAACAATAATAATAATTAAATAATTGCACTTATAATAATAAAAATAAAAATAAAAATAAAAATAAAAATAATGATTATATTAATTATAGTTGTGATGATAATAATTATAACAATGATTTAACCGATAATGATTATTGTGATAATAATGACGATGATAAAAAATATAATGACGGTGATCACGATAGTAATGCAAATAATTATTAGAATATTAATTATTTATAGTAATGATAATAGTGATGACTATAATGATTTGTGATAATTTAACAATCATAATAATAACAATGAAAATAATAATTAAAATGATTTATTATTCGATGTTGTATTTGTTAAGGATCGAGTTGCAACTTTTCTATGTATAGTATTTCAGATCTAGTATCCCGAATTAATGGTTTGGAAAACTTTTGCTGCTCAATATTATCTTTTATTTTTTTTCTTTTTTTAAAAAATTATATTACTTAACATTAGTTTTTTTTAAATATCATTCAATTTTCATTTAAACCTATTAAATAAATAAATTCATATTGACTTAAAATATATATTTTATTAAAAACTTGTGCTTTGTAAAAACTCTGTACAAATTTATTATTTTGTTAAAATTTATAATATTATGAAAAGAATATCGTATTATTAAGATTTTTTTATATTTAAAAAATATATTTCGAGGTAATGTTCTCGTTTGTTCTAATTCCTCATTCATTTGTTTTTTTATTTCCCAAAAAATAATAATAAATAAAACCCTGTGTATCAGTCTGTCATCATCACCTCTGTGATTGATGTATGCCTGAAAACCTTCCCTTCCATAAAACTACCCATCTCTAAATTCTGTCTCTCCATCTCTAGCAAGTTCCACAGCAAAAAGCAAATGATGAAAGACAACTCTATCTCTTCTCTAATTCGTCTCAACATTGGTCAACTCTCCCTCCCCTCTCTCAATTATCTATGAATTTGTATTCGTAGGAGATCTTCATTTTCAGATTCTAGAATAAACCCATCTGTTAAAGCAGTTTCACTCTTTCCATCTCTCTGTTTAACCTGACACACTGCTACAAGTTTGATTTCTTCACTCTTTACGAAACTTCATCACTTGGATCGTGATTATTTATTTGTTACTGCTTGCTTGTGCCCTTTTTTTGACCGGTTTAATTCATTGTGCTTGATTATTAGTAGTTTGGTGTGGGAATTTAAGTTAATTATGCGGTTATAATTATTTTTACAGGCGGGAAGAAATTTTGCACAACAATTGATACATTAACACAGCGTGAGCCTGATTCCATGCTTGCGGCTATGTTCAGTGGAAGACATACTGTGTCTGAGGATCCTGATAAGGTATGGTCATTTGTTGTTTGATCGTGTCTAGAGAAATAATGTGTAGTAAATGCCTCAGCTATGAGGAATTAAGGATTCCCCAGTTAACAATTGATTCATATCTGTTTGCAACTTCCTTTTTTTTTCCAATTAAGTTTCGTGGAATGGCCGTTATTGAAACTATGAGGGGTGACTGCCTGAGCTAGGTTGTTGAAGATAGAAGTGTTGTCAGGCCATTTTTTTTTTTGCTGAGGGAATAGCACATTGTTGAGAAGAAATGCGGGAGGGAACTTATATTTATTTATGTTGAGAAGAAATGACTTTCGCTCATTCCCTTTTGGTTTCATCTGTGTCCCTTGCCTCTACTTTATTTTTATCAAATGGAGACTAGAACTTTGCTGTAGTAAGTTTCATGTTGTACGATGTTACTTGTTAAGTAATCAGTTGTTTCTGAACTTTGATTCTTCAGGGATACGTCTTCATTGATAGGGATGGGAAACACTTTCGGCATATTTTGAATTGGTTGAGGGATGGTGTGGTTCCCACACTAGCTGATGCTGAATATTCAGAGCTCATGCGAGAGGCAGTATACTATCAGCTACTTGTATGTGGTTATAACTTGTCTTTTGTTCTTTTGTGGTTATTTCCTTTTTTATTCTCCATTTTGTGGTCCTTTGGGTCCTGCCTATTCATAGAAGGATGGTGTGTGAAGCACATGCCTCTTGTTGATGTGGCTCTTCACTTCTGGTTAGCTGGCCCGGGCTTATGGTGTATAGGAATAGAAATAGGTTCAGTAGTCTGTATGTTTTAAAATTCTCTTGCATTCAGGCTTTTTGAAAAAGGAGCGTGTGGATTTTAGAAACATCACACGACTTCCCCTGTAAACACATTTTTAAAATACCTGCATAAATTTTTGAAACGAAATGGAAGTCATTGCGTGACCTCATTTATCACTTCACATAGTCCATTCCTTGTTTGTTTTTATGTAGTGCTAGGTTGCAGTTCTTGATATGTGGAGCTGGCACACATGAATTTGAAAAAGGAGCACACACTTTTCTTTGTGCCATTTTCCTATAAACCTTTGTTTGAAAGATGCCGCTGTGTCCTAAATTTCATATGCTGTTGGATCCAAGCAACAAATGGAGTTTTTTCACAAACATGCATTGAATGTTTATGCTGTTCCAGTTCATTTGATTTTGATTGGAAAGTTGTTTCCAATTATTATTATTAGTGCCATCAAACTTTTATGTTTTATATTTTCTCTGCTAATCTGTTTTTACCTTGCATCGTTCTGTAATGAGTTTTGTTGCTCATCCTTGAAAACTGTGAGATCCATATGCATGCATTTAGATTCATGTATCTAGCAATGTTTAGGAAACAAAATGTCAACCATATCCCTGATTTTTCTGACTCCCCCCTCTATGACCTTATATCAGGGGCTTGTAGAAGGAATCACTTCTGTCTTGGCTAAGAGGAGGGAAGGTGATGAGTTGGATGCTGAATTGACACGGGCAGATATCATCAAATGTATACAATATAACAAAGTGAAATTTCGAGGAATTAATTTTTCTGGTCTTGATCTCTCCAAACTGGCAAGTCTTTTGGGTTCAAAGTTCTTGGAAGGTTTTCTCTTGCTTTCTTATGTTTATCCTTGGCATATGTGTCTTTCTGAAATAAACCAATAGATTCCTTTGTTATTTGTTTTCGTAGAGAAAGTATAACTTTTGTCAAACAGATGTTATTACATGCTGTTGGCTTCATCTTTAACTGTTACAGGAACAAATTGTGAAGGCCAAAAACAAAAAAAAAATCATCACAGAATGCTGGTTTGCTTAGATTTTAAAAGTAAATGATTATATCCTCTGATGTGTGGTTTATTGAGATGCAGGACCTCTCATATGTTGACTTCAGCTATGCATGTCTGAAAAATGTATTCTTCTCTCGTGCAAACCTACAGAGTGCAAAATTTCGGGTAAGTGTAATTTCACATACCTGTAATGCACTCTGTCCCGAACAACTTCATTACTGTGTTTTCACTGCGCTTCCCGTGGAACTTACACTATGGTCACTGCATTGAATTCCCTCTACCTTAATAATCAATGTCTTGAAATTATTGTGCTCATTGTTTAAGCTGGAGCAGTCATTGGTATTTTCCATTACATGTTTACTTTCATTTTTTTAAGGAAGAACAAATAGTTCTAGCAGGGGTCATATAATAAATGGGGATAAATTATGATCTGACTTTATCATTGTGGATATTCTATTTGAGATAGGGTAAAAAGGACTCAAGATTTGGGGAGGGCAGTATTATTCTGGATTGATGATCATGTGTTTTCTTCTGATGAACAAATGCCAATGCCCAAACACACATATTTGTTCTCTGTGATTAGCTCCTATACCACACACTGCTTTTAGCTATCTGAGAAATATCACATAGGTGTTATCTGTGATTAGCTCCTTTACCACTTTTATCTTTTTCAATGGATCATATTGAAATCTTTAAATTGACATCACAGGATGCAGATGCTGAGGGTTCCATATTCCACAATGCAACTTTGCGGGAGTAAGACACTCAAACCAAAACTGGATCCATTTGTAAAATAGTGTTATAGAATGCTTTCTTGATGACCATTTCATGCCTAGGGAAGATGTGAATTTACTGGCGCAAATCTCCGAGGAGCTTTATTAGCAGGTGCCAACCTTAAGAGTGCCAACCTACAAGGTAATATTTTTAGTTATTCTTATGATATTGATTATTGAATAGGATGCTTTAATCAGTTTCTCTACTCAAGGCTACTATTTGATTCTCGCCATTTGCACTGTTGCATATTTACAGGCATGTGGCCTCAATTCCTTGACATATAATTTTTTTCTTGAATCCAATCACTGATTTATGTGACTATTCTAGCATTTTATTTAACCTAACTAGATATTCCTGAACATTAAATTTTTTTGTATACAAATTCTTCATACCTCTAAGTGGAAACCTTGACCCAACCATTTAAGGCTTGCTTAATATTATTGACATTAAAATTTTGCTTTTTTTTTTTTTGATTTCTCGAAATTCCCCATCCTGTTTGGTGTGATTTGCTTTAATAATTATCAAAGATGCTATTGCTTAATTTGTAATGCTCATAGAAATCTCTGAAGGAAACTACGTTCTTTCATTTCATGTTCTGTTGCAGATGCTTGTCTAGTTGATTGCAGTTTCTGTGGAGCAGATCTGAGTTCTGCACACTTACAGGTTCAGCACCTGTTAATCTTTCAAATAACTGAATTTCATATCTGCACCTGTTTTCACTTCACTCTATTGATTGACCATGCTAATTAGCTGGTGATTTTTGTGTGATTCCTTCAATGCTCATTATTGACTGATAATGGGGCTTGGTTCTGGTTCACACTCTGTGCCTTGGTTGCTTGAACTAGGAAATCTAGTTCAACCTGCTGTTTAAAGGACCCAATGAGTAAAATATTGGGACAAGCTTAATTGTATGGCTTGGTTCTGGTTCATACTCTGCTTTGGTTGCTTGAATTAGGAAATCTAGTTCAATCTGCTGTTTAAAGGATTCAATGAGTAAAATATTGGACAAGCAATCGTTATGTACCACCAACTAATGCAATATCTAGATCATCTTATTATTCCTTGAACTCAATTGTCATTATGTGTAAAATACTTGCTAGAAACATTTACTTTATTATTTATCATACAAGCGTTCATATTGTTATCAGGTAGGAGGATATGTGCTTCATATGGAGAAGAAATATCAATAGGAATGGGTCTCTTCGTCCTTGTGTTTTTTTACCATAATTTGCTTATTTGATATTGATCTTTATGGTTCATAGAATCAAATTTAATTGAAATGGTTTATGGATTTAAGCATAATGTAAAACATGAGCCTAAGTTTCTTTCTGGCCCGGAGGCTGTTTTCATATATTAACCTGTTCAGTTTTCCTAATTTCAGACTGCTGATCTCACTAATGCCAACCTGGAAGGAGCTAATCTAGAAGGAGCCAATCTGAAGGTAGAAAATTTGTAATGTGGAAACCATGAATGTAAATATAAATTGATAATAAGGCTTACACTTTGCGAAATCAAATGTGAAAAAAAAGGGGCCTGAGCCAGTTTATTAGTGGATGTAGAAGAATATGAATGGCTGCAAGAAGGGATGCCCCTGCAAAATCAAGTTTCTTTCCTAACCTGTGTAGCTGTTAAGCTTAACTTGTCGAAACTGACATATTTCAGGGTGCAAAATTGAATAATGCCAATCTAAAGGGTGCAAATCTTCAACGGGCCTATCTTCGACATGTCAATCTTCAAAATACAGTAAGTAACAACTGGTTTGTATGTTTAGCAAAACCTTACTTTTACTTAGCCTCTCAATCAATATGCTCTATACTTGGAGATGGAATGACATTGTTCTTGAATTCTGAGGTGCCCAAAGTAAATTTGCTTCTATGATGTCCATGCGTTTTAGATTCTTAATCTGCTTAATCAATTGTTTGCATCATTTGGTGAACACCTCCTTTTCTTTAAACCCACTGCTTTCCGATTCCTGGAAAAGAAAAAAGAAAGGTCTGTTGATGTCACTGCTGATGATGGTGAACATTTAAACATGTGCAATATTCATGTGGGAATGCTAAAATTTGTGCTGGATGCTGGATTGCATAAATATTTTCACAAGGTAAATAATATTTCTGCAGAGAGATTGACAAGGATAGAATAAATATTTAATCATTCATGTCACAACATATGATAGTGCTTAGGTCATGAATATCAGCAAAATTTGCCACCACTGAACCAAGTTGTACATGCAGAAATTTGTGTAATGAAGTCTTTACATACAAAAAACAAATTGCATTGAATCAAAGATATTTTGATGGTGCATTTGCAGTGCAATAACATCCAAGAACAAGAACATGGTATTGTTGGTTAGTATTTGCTCTCTGTCCAGTCAGGGATCAATAATTTAAATTAATTGGACTTTCTGGCCATTAAGACAATTGTCTGAGTTCTGTTATCCAGCAAGTACATAATTAATTAGAATGCTTGTCAATGTAGTGTGCCATTACCACAATGATATCAAGAACACTGATTTTTATGCATAATATCATAGTATGCTGTGATTTTTCTTCTTACTAGATTTCATCTTCAAAAATAAATTAAATAAATGACAGTTTTTATGGATCATCCTCAAATTCCTCAAGTTGCATGATCCTACTTGAAATTAGATTTTGTGAAAGCGACTGTCTACAAGCTTATTATATAAACGAATTAAGATCGATTTATCAAGCTGAGAGCTCTAAGGTTAAAGAACAGTTAATGTGATCCAGAGTTTGGTTGCCATGTGCATATTCTGGTTTAGATCTCCAGTTTTGATTTGCATTTGCAGGGATTTACTTGCAATCCAACATCTAATATCTTGTTTCTACCACAGCATTTGGAAGATGCAAGGCTTGATGGTGCCAATTTGGTTGGAGTAATTCGATAAAGTTGGCGCAGGACAGTGTGCCAGAATACATGGATGTATTTTGCTTTAACATATTGATCTATTTATTTTGATTAACTTGTGATGTGTTGTTGATTTCTTGCCTGTTCATTGTTGATATTCTTGGATATGATTTTTGCATGTGTTTTACTTAGATGTGTTGACTGATTTGTGGACATATTTGATTTTTATGATAACATCTTCTAATGCCAAGAAATTTTTATACTTACACATCAATGGAAATTACAACACTTTTAGAATTACATGCATATACTTATTTATAGAACATGCATTAGACAAGGTAATTCAATATCATAGTATGAAGAACTTGGACTTTCATGGAAAGATATCCTTCCTTGAAGGCCTATAAATTCTCATGATGAACCACTTGTATACAATACATATTAAATTCATTTCATTGAATTATAATATTACAAGAGCAATTTACATAATTAAAAGGGAAGATAGTGACTTTTACCTTGAGCTTTTAATGTACCAACTCTTGAGAAGTTAGGTACACCTAAAAACGATTCTTTTCTGGAGGTGTTTGACACTGTGTTTCAAAAATGTTTTTGAAAATAATAATTTATTTAAATTTATTATTTTGGGTGTTTTTTGGATTATTTTCATGTGTTGATATTAAAAATAATTTTTAAAAAATAAATAAAAAATTATCTTGATGCATTTCTAAATGAAAAAAAATATTTTTAAAGCATTCTTAAAGTGCACTCCTACACAATACTACAACTCTACAGATAATTAGTGCTCATAAATATTAAATAAAAATTCAACTCTTTATATATCCCAAAACTCTAATATAAATATCATAAAGTAAGTATTCAATACTTATATTTAATTAATATGATATGATTTACTTAGAAGATGTAATAATTCACATAACTACATATTTTTAGTATTTCTCTATTTTAATATTTTGTATATGATAATATTAAAAAAAAATTCAAGATATTTTTATCTAAAAATTATAATTTTAAAAACACTTGAATCATCATCGTCAAAGCACAAATCCAAATATAAAAAACTCGTGTCTTTTCCTTTTGATCAATTAGTGCATGTCATGAGACAAATCATAATAATACTAATGATAGTGATAATAGTACTAATACTAATACAATGATGGTGATGGTGATGATGATGATATTACTTATAAATAATAGTAGTGATAATGATTATAATAATAGTAGGTATGATAATTATAATAATAATAAATTTTATAATAGTAATAGTAATAATGATAATTCATCATTCAATGTTAGAATTTATTTGGGATCGACGTTTCACCATTTTTTTTCATATACGGTATTTTCAATCAAATAACTCGGGTTACAAGTTTGAAAAGTTTATATGGCCTGACTACTTATTTTATTTTTTACCTTATTGTTTTTTTTCTTCTAATTTATCATTCAGCATTAGTTTTTTTTAAAATAAAAAAAAAAATCATCTAGATTTCCTTTTAATTTATTAAATAAACTAATTAACATCTAGTCAACTCTTATATAGTTTTATTGGAGACTCGTGCAAGAAAAAGATCCAAGTAAAGGGAATTCACGAATCATCATCTTCTTGCCCGAATTTAATAGCATTGCAAAAAAAAAAAAATGTTATTTTTTTTCTTCAAAAATGATTTAAGTTGAGAGCAGGCTAATGAACTAGTTACATCTATTTTAAGTTGCTCGTATTTTGACTAGTATATTCAAACTAGTTAATATAAGCTAGGTATGCACGTTCCACCACTCGTTAGAACATTTTTTATTATTATTATTATTATTTTTTATTTTGTCAATGCTAGAAAAAGATCTAGGCAACGACAAAGCATTTTGCACCATTAATGAAAATCATGATTTAATATATTTTATTTTAAATATTTTTTTTTTCAAAAAATCATAATTTTATGAAAAATGGTAAGAAATTAGAAGAACAATTATGGAATATTTTTTTTAAATAATTTTTTCCCCTCATAATCTTAAAACAATTGTAAGAAAGTGTAATTAGTATATATATAAAAAATCTAGATAACTTGAGGGTAAGAAAAGTTTCTAGCTAAAACTCATTACCTAACAAATTGTTTTTCGCATTTGATTTAACCACACTAATCATTTTAAACAAACAACTTACTAGATCATATTTTAAAATTCCAATAATATATAGGAAAAAAAATATATTGATATCTTTGATGTCAAAGGTAGATTGTTGTTCATATCATTTTTTTGCACAATGCCTCAACTGCATAAACCCATAGAGAACATATCTCCTACTCTATCAACATCAATCACCTAAACTCAAATTATATTAAGAAATCATCTTATTTAAAAAGCTCAAGTTGTTGGGTGAGGTTCCAAAATATGATTTGTATTATTCTCTAACATACCTAGGCTTTAAACTTGTACAAGCTACTATATTGTGCTTGATTTTTATCAAATAGAATGGAGATGGTGAGATTCAAACTCGTGATCGTTAGGTCAATAAAACTATATCTCTAACACACCTAGACTTGAAACTTGCACAAGGCTATAGTATTTTGTACTTGATTTTTATCAAATAGAAATTGAAGATGACGAGATTCAAACTCGTGATCGCTAGGTCAATAAAACTATACTCTAACACACCTATGCTTGAAACTTGCACAACCCTATACTATTTTGTACTTGATTTTTATCAAATAGAATGGAGATGACGAGATTCAAACTCGTGACCCCTTAGATCAATAAGACTCTTATACCATATCAAAAAACTATCTCATCTAAAAAATTAAGATGTTAAGTGATACCACAAAATATAATTTATATTATTCTCTATCAAATCATCCATGTTTTTCCATTGTGGACACCACTAATGATGCAGCTATTCACTTTCATATTTTTTTTTATGCGATGAAATTACATCCTCGGAAAACATATTTTGTGTAAGCATCACCTTCATAACATCTGGCAGAAGAACATGGATGCGTGTTTAGGTTGTTCAAAGCATATACAAATGAAAATTCCACTTCCTTCCCTGATTTGGTGCCTCCAAAAAAGTGATCACCTAAGAACTTTCAACATCACTTTGACCCTTTCAGATCAGATCTAAGGCCTCCCAGATGGAAATGATTCGAGTGAGTTCATTACATTTGTCACCAACTCAGCACTGTGCCTATAAATATGAACCCTGCTCACCTGTTTCCTTCCGTTCATATCAAAAATCAGCTCACAGAGAGAAAAAGAAAGACAAAAATGTCAGGAATCATGCACAAGATCGAGGAGACCCTCCACATTGGAGGCAAAAAGGAAGAGAACAAGAGTGAGACACGTGGCGAGCACAAGGGGGAGTATCATGGTGAGCGCAAGCCAGAACATGGTGAACACAAGGAAGGATTTGTTGACAAGATCCATGGCGATGGCCATGGTGAAGGAGTGAAAAAGAAGGAGAAGGAGAAGAAGAAGAAGGAGCATGAGCATGGCCATGATGGCCACAGCAGCAGCGACAGCGACAGCGATTAAAAATCTTTCACTTTCTCTAAATATTAGGTATTTATACACACTTCTTTTTTATTTTTTTTAAGATTCGAGGAAACTTCACTCTTGAAATCGTATTTTATGAGTCTAAATAAACGAATAAAACCTCGATTATTTCAGGTTCTTATAAAAGATGTACGTCCTGACTCTGAAATCGTATTTTATGAGTCTAAATAAGCGAATAATGAGTCTAAATAAGCGAATAAAACCTCGATTATTTCAGGTTCTTATAAAAGATGCACGTCCTGACTCTGAAATCGTATTTTATGAGTCTAAATAAGTGAATAAAACCTCGATTATTCCAGGTTCTTATAAAAGATACACGTCCTGACTCGAACTCAAGAACTCTTGATATATTTCTTCTCTATAACACTACACATTATTTTGCTGGAGGTGTCTGTAAAAATCATAAATTAGATGTAGGGTTTGTGTCTGGAGAAATTTTCTGAGATGAATTATGATTTTTAATGCATGGTTTTGTCTCTGCAGATGTGTTGGATCAGTAACAGAAGTCGAGGCCCTGTCTTCTAGTATTAGAGATTGATTGATTATATATAATTATCACAAGAAAAACAAAAAGTTTTTCCTGTTTCAGTAATTTTGTTTCTTTGCTTTGGGTGGAGTCTATGGAGTGCTGTTCTTTTTGGTAGGGAAGAAAGTAAATCCAAAATGAAATAAATAATAAATAATAAATAATGTTCTATTTATGTGTCCATGATTTCTGTTGCTGAACACACACGCGCACACACACGATGTCAAGACGATATTTTCATTGTTTCAATATCAGGTAAAAACTGAAAATACCTCCAGTTTTAAGGGTTAAATTTTGTGGCCCGAGAGGTAAGATAATAATTTCACTATTAAAATCCATAGTAATCGGACACAATGAAACCTCGACGTATTTTATATATTTATATATCTATAATATATAAAGAATAAAGCAAAATTATATAAAATATTTGATCATCTCCTTTAATTAGATTATGAAATTATTATTTTTTAATTATTTTAGTTTAATGAGTTTTTTGAATTTCTTCTGTTTACCAAGAAACCTCTTCTTCCTATGCCCTTATCTCATATCTTTAATGGAAAAATTCTTGGAGAATCATATCTTTACTAACTAGATAAAGAAATATCATTTTCTATTAATAACATATAATATTAGAAAAACAATTCCACACGTACTAATTTTTTTATAAACACAAGTCTCATTCATATTTTTCATTAAATTAAGCTATTTGATTATCTAGTCAAAATAGATATTTCAGCTCCTCGAAGCTTGATTAAGTTCATAATTGAATTTTTATATCTTGCATTATAAAAATAAATAATGAATGGATGAAGTAAATTATTCATTTGGGTAAATAATAAAATATTTTATTAGAATGAAAGAAAATTAATAGTTTATATTCGTGATAATTTTATGTTTTTAGATTAAACCCACAATCTATCATCTACCTTTTCTCCAATCCTTCAATTTGGTCCTCAAATTAATATAGATTAAATCAATTTTTTTTTTTTATGAATTTCATAAACCTTAAATTATATGATTATAGTTAAATAAATAGGATTGTTTGAGCCAATAGTACAATTTTAAAAGTTAAGAAATGGTATGTTGATGAGCATATATAAATTTGGACTATCCATTTTGTCTTTGACTTAGAGAAAAAAAGTCCAAGTTTAATTTATTTATCTTATGTTGAAAAATAAGTAACCTTCATTTATTCAAGATTTTTTCATATTTAAACACATTTCTTTCATGTGTAAACCAAAACATCATGACATTATAAATATGTGTGTGTGTGTATATATATATATATATATATATATATATATATATATATATAGAGAGAGAGAGAGAGAGAGAGAGAGAGAGAGAGAGAATTTCATTGTCAATATGGTCCCAAATTAAAAATCATCAACTAGATGTCACGATAATTAGTGGAGGGAAAAAGACAAAAAATAGGGAGATTATTTAATTTTTTTTAATTAACTTGGTTTCAAGTTAACTTATGTGCATCTCGACTAATTTGACGGTCCTAAAATTAATGATCATTTAAAGCCTCAAGTGACTCATCATATTAGACAACCAAAAACATTCAAACCTGAGACCACAGAGAGAGCAAACCCCTGAATCTCAAACTTGTAACATTGAGTCACCTAATAAATGATTAAATTATTTATTTTTATTGAATCAAGAAACAACAACAATAACAACTAACTTGCACGATCTCTCGAACCCGAGAGCTGTGGATTGCCTATCACTAGCCAAAAAACAAAACAAAAAACTGAGCCATGATCGAAGACAGATCTGGACAGCGATCCTTCATATGTTCAAAGATCCATTGCTGCTTGCTGAATGAAGAACACCTTAACTCATTAATCAAAGCCGAAGGAGATGCCCGCATTGACTCCGGATCAGTTCATCGAGAATGCAACCCGAAACAAAACTCAGAAGCATGCAGTGGTGGCGATTGTGATTTTAAATGTTTGAAAGTGTGGTTGAAATTATTTTTTCAGAAATATATCAAAATAATTTTTTTTTAAAAAATAATTTTAGATATCAGTACATCAAAATGATTTAAAAAGCACCAATTTTTTTTAATTTTATTTGTTTTTTAATTTTTTTCATTCAGAAATGCATCAAAATATATTAAAAAAATAATTTTAGATATCAGTACATCAAAATGATTTAAAAAACACCAAATTTTTTTAATTTAAAATAAAAAATAAAAATAAAAATATTTTTTGTTTCAAAAATATTTTCCAAATACATTCTCAAACACCCTCGTACCATGAGGCAATGGCGTGGTGTTAATTACAGTGTTATTTATCACTGGCAAAGCCTAGAGGTTAGGAGGAGTCGCTGCCTTTATTGTATATATAGATTTAAAAGGAAAACTTATTTATCAGATTTTGTTTTTTTTCATTTCTAGATCAATCATTTTAGTATCATTTTAATTACTAGAATCAAAATAATATTTTACAATATAAGCATCTTTATCGATCATGTCAAGTTAATACAAAGAATTAAAATAGAAGGAAAAGGAGAGAACTATGTTCTTTCAATTGTGAATATCGTATTTTTTTTATAGGAAGTTATGTCTTTTATTTATATAAATAGAGAAAGTAGTTACTTTTTAATAAATTTTTCTAAATATATGGACTAAATTCATCTCTCATCGACGAACCAAACCCAATTCAATAACCAATAATATAAATAAATGGCCATTTAACTGGAAAAAAAGAAAAAGAAAAATAATAAAGACTTCAGGCTTGACTGTATGATACACACACAAATGATGTTAGGCTTCAACTTGATACTTTAGTGGTCGAGAATGTATAGAAAAGGTAGCAGTCAACGGTGGGTGGTGAAAGGAGCATTGTCAACGTCCACCACCCACAAAATCTCCGCCACCAGAATGGGGTTGGTGGCGGATTTCTGGTAGGCTTCACCAACCGCAGCTGTCTTTTGAGTCTTGTTTCTTGGTGCTGTGGTCCCCGGAAAACACCAAGTTGGATTTGGACGATAAGCTGATCACCTCTTGACCTTGTTTTAGTTAGAAACTACGAGAATTATAAATTTTCTTTCTCAAAAGATTATCAAGAAATCCCTTTATATTACTTCATTTTATTAACATGGTTGTGTTGTAAATAATAAAACTATTTCAAGATTTTTATCCCACATTTTAAAAAATAAAAAGTCTTCATAGAATGTTTACACAGTAAACTTTGATACGAGATAGTAATCAACAAGGAATGGATAGTGAGCTCGCACTAGTAAAGATGAGATGATCGAGAGGAAAACCTGTAATTGATTATCTGACGTGCAAAACAATGCTTATATTTTATGAAATTTTTGTTTCCGATATTTTTTTCTATGACACTTAAACTAAAACCATGATTTTATTTGCACTTGAAATTAATTTTTTCAACAATCACAAAATCCTAACAGGGTTTTTTTATTTTAAAGCTTTTTCTTAACAACTACAATCTTTTAGTTCTCTATTAATTATTTTTTTATTTAGCTGTTGTAATAGCTATTTAATTTATTAATTTATTTTTTTTTACCAACAATCTAATAAATTAGGCCAGGTAGGTAGGTTTAGTTTTATTTTTTTCTAAATTATTTTTCTAATATTTAAAAAAATTAATGCTTTATTTTAAAAATGTTTATATAGTCTGTTTTAAATGATAATTGTTTTGGTTATACATTTTTTTCTTCTGATTTATCTATAATTTTGTTTTATCTTTTGTATCAATGAATTTTATTTTTTATTTTTGAATAATATTTCTAATATATACAACCTTATTTTATTCAATCAATTTAATTTGTGTCTTTATTTGTACTATTGTGTGCTTGATTAAAAAAAATTATTTTAATAAATAAATTTAGCAAACACAACATGATAAACATCTGGATTATGATATTAAATTTTTTTCATTTTTATTTAATTATTATTTACGATTTTTTTATTTATTAAAACATAAAATTATCAATTCATTTGATTACATGTATGCATACGACTTTTGACTTTCACTCCATAAAATTTTTTAACATGCTTTAATGTGATCGTTTCTTGTACTTTTGTGATTTTGTAGGATTTTTTATTAGGAAAATAGTTTATTTTTATTTTATTTTATTTTTTCTAACTGTTTTTTTTTTTTAGTTTGAAATATCGGGATAAATGATTTGATTAATTGGATCACTGATCAGTTATTTTGCACATGGCTGGCTACCTACCATGACGAAGCGTGTGTTTCACGGTAAAGGAACACGCGTGAGGCTAGCTTTCGATGAATCGTGCTGGCCGTGTGTATGGTTGAAAGTGCGAGTGACGAGAGGTGGCGGTTGTACGGTAGCAGAGCCGACACTCCTCCTCCTTAAACAGAATCTGGATCTGACATTTCCGTGCTCTGCGTTCAGCAACAACGTTGTTTAGAACAGAAAGTCAACGGACTCCAAACTGTGTTTCGCCAGGTCCTTATTTCTTGATAAAAGATTATTCTCTTTATCTTTACAAAAAGAAAATCTCTGTTTCATTCTTCCTCCTCTCCGTGAATAAAGTAATAAAAGAATCATATAGTATTACAGTGATACTGAGTTTAGAACTAATTTTTTATATATTTTTTGATTTATCAAATAATTTTAAGATTTTAACCATGCTAATACATATATTCAAAGTCATTGTCAAACCCATTTTAAACCAAGGATCAATCTAAAATTCTATTATTTATAGCACAAAGATATATATATATATATATATATATATATATATATATATATATATATATATATATATATATATATATATATTAAGAGTACAGGGTTCAAAATGTAATAATACACACAACTAGTGATGAGTGATTATTGATTATCAGTTTCAACATTACATGTGATGACGAGTGAATATTTTTTAATAAAAAAGTTGTTTAAATTCATTTTCGTGTTAGTTATAAGATAGTTAATACTAAGTCATGATACATATTGTTTTCATATAGATTTTTTATAAAACAAAATATGTAAATGCAATTAATCCATAAAATTTTCATCATTCACTAAGTGTTATTATTATTATTATTATTATTTTTTTGCATACGAGGATGAATACAACATCTAGATATTGTACTTATTATTAAAAATAAAAAAGTAAAATCATGAACATAAATTAATAAATCATTAAAACTTTTAAAAATGAGTCATAAAAAACTAATGTAACTTTGGTATATTAAAGATTATGTTGCAAATAGAGGAGACAAGATAAGCATCATTTGTGTATTCTTTCTTATAATTCATTTTAAAGGCCTTTTTATTCCTTAGACAAGAGATATTCATGACAATTACATTGAAATCACTACAAAGAGTAGATTTGCATTTACATATATTTTATAATCGAGTTTTTGTCTTTTGAATATCAATTTAAACTTCAATTTATTGTTGATCTAGTTAATTTTAATTATGTATGATTAAGGAAGCTTTTTATTAATTGCTACTAATTTGTGAAAATAATAGGATGTTAATCTTCTTCTCTTTTTTTTTCATGAACAAACAAACTTACTTTCTAATCTTTAAACTCTTTAGAAATATTTAATACAACTCACTCATTTAGTTTATGAAAATTTGACTTTGTTATAGGTTTGTTTCCGCATTATAACATGATTTAACAAGAAATGGTAAAATGATACAGGTAAAAGAAGTTTTGGTAAAATCGCATAATTTGATACATGTCATAAATTTCAACTAAGATTTTTAAAATGTTATGACCCACCAATCACATTTATAAAAGTCATTGGTGGAACCGTAATATTTATTAATAAAACAACAAACTTTACCCATAAATACATAAACTTATTTCATATCATAACTCAAAACCCTAATATGAACCAACCCCAAAACAATAATCTAAATACTAACACTCGAAACCTAACTAGTTCCAAAACCTAAATGCAAACCCTGAAAACTAAAACCAAACCCTTACCTTAGTCCAAACCTAAAGAGTGAACACTAACTCTAAATCCAAACCCTAAATACTAACCTGAAATCATAGCCATAAATCCAAAACATTGGCCTTATATCCTAATCTCTAACCCAAAAACATTAACCTTACATCTTAACCCCAGACTTTTAAACCCGAAATATTAACCAAGAATCCTATACCGATCCATTATGTTAGTTGTTTCACATCACCTTTTTTCCTATTAAAGACTACACCTGCATGTTTTTCCATTAGGTAAGCTAGAAAAATTATACATGGTCAATAATAGAGTCAATAATCACATATATAAACAAGAAATCAAAATTTTTAGATGAATAACAATTTATGCCTAAGAATCAAAATAATCACATGTTTTGTTATTGATGAAGTCAACCCATTTACTAGTCAATCATCATAACCAAATATATTTATGCTTAAGATGACTAGTAAATGGGTTGACTTCATCAATAACAAAACTTTCAATCATTTGAATGGACTCATCCTCGGTCATGATATCATTAGGACACAACCTCTCTCCATATACATCTTGTGAATTGTAACAAACATCAAACCAAAAATACATTATATAATAACTTAGGTTATCATATTCAAGATTGCGAAGATGAATGATGACTTCTGGACTATCTCATAACAACATGCCAACCTAATATGCAAGTAAATATATTAATTATAAAAAGTAACAAATATTTATGAAATTTTAAATATGTTTGAGGATGTGGCTAAAATTCTATTTTCACATGTGGAGAAACATGTTCCAGGTTTGGTATGATGATTCAACACATGATACCCTAATACATTCCAGGTAATTCTCTTAAGAGATCATAGGATGCACCTTCATAAAGATCTCAATCCCTTATGTATCTCACTGTGATATATAATTTTAGAGGTAAGTCAACCAATTATCATCTTTGTTCTTACCCTGTCAACTAATGACAAGCAATGCATTACTTGTATCTATATGAATTGGGATGTTTTATTGCACGCCAAATTGTCTCACCACATGATCCAAGCAAAGTGAATCAAACACCTTCATAAATATTAGTGAAGCCTATGATGTCCAAAAATCATTGTCCATTATACAAGTTAGAGGAATATTTGTCAAGATATTCTTAAAATAAAAGGTCCATAATATCTATTATAACATAAAAAATATAATTTATTATATATATATATATATATATATATATATATATATATATATATATATATATATATATATAAAAAACTAATAAAACTAAAACTTTAATTATGATACACTTTGATAACATATACTTGTTATCTATCCCACTCATTATGCATAATAACATAATATAGGTTGGATTTGTTTTCAATAACCTAATTACACACCGGCTAATAGCACAAACCATAAACTTAGTAATAAACTTGATATAATTATAATTTAGTTTGATATTATTATTATTATTATTATTACCTAGATCTTAATAAAAGTTATAGTTGTACCCCTAACAACCAAGATAAACATAATTGGCTTATGCATAAGTTGGGATGTCCCGTGTAAATATATTTCTAGACCATATTGAAGGGAAAATGGCTATTTACAAGATCTTAAGGGGGGTGGGGGGGGTGGGGGGGGTTCTATGCAAAACAATTAAAAAAGAATAGATTTTTAACTCATCAAATGTTTCAGGTCAAAATTGAAACAATTTAAAAGGTCATGTTTCCTAACAACAACATTTTAAGTTAACACAACAAAAATATAAAAGTCATTGGTTGGAACTGCTAAATGTATTAACCTATGCTTTTTTTGCTAAAATGTTTTTTACTTTCATTATTTTCCTATATTATTTTTGTCAAATAACACTAGTTTCCAAAAACAAATTAATTTATTATTTTCTAGAGTTAAGAACCTTCTCATATACATTTAATCTAATAAACTTTAAAGTTCATCAAACTCTCTATGAAATTGTATCTATCATACACTTAATGTGTGTTTGGTAATGTGGAGACTTGTGTTTTTCAATTAAAAATAAATTACAATAAAGTTTTTTCATAAATATTTTAGATTTTTACATAAACACGTTAAAAAGCATCTAAACAGAATCAAATTAATGTTTTTTGTTTTTACAAAAAATAGTTTGAAAAGCACTTTGAAAAGATGATCAAACCTAAAACACAAATGTTCCCTTAATATATTAATAACATCTTTAATAACCATAAACAAATAGCATTCAATTCAAATAAAATATCGAAATTAGATAAACATGTTGTCATGAGGAGCTAATTGAACGATATATTTTTTATATGGGCTGGGAATCTCACGAGCATGGAGGTATGTGATATTTGGGTATAATTTAAATGGACCAATTCAAAGAAAAGGTCTTATGCGTTACCTTTTTTTTTTTGTGTGGCAAAATAGGTAGACAACATGTTATTTGTTTTTTTTTCTTCAATATAATAACACTAAAATTAGGCAATTTATTGTCTATTTATCAAGTTTTTATACCACTAGAGAGGTAGTTACTATAATTTGTCTTCATTGCTCAAACTTCGACATTGAAAAATGACCAAGATAAAAATTAAATATTATTTTGGACCGAAATTAAGATTTTAAAAACTTTGAGAGTGATCATGTTCTTTCTAAGTTCCTTACATTTCAATCCTCCCTCTTTTAATTTTATCTTTATATTATAATTTAAAATTTTATATTTAATTAAGAAAATCAAGAATGAAATAAAAAAAAACATAAAGAAAATGGAAATAATAATAATAAAAAAACAGGGAGCGAACTTGAAACCGACCCCAATTCTGCCAGTATATCTAGTAATAATTAAATCAAATTAAACTTCCAAGATCCGACGTGTTCTTTAAAGTGAGATTTGATTTTGAAAATGCTACAGAAAAATGTTCTTAAGACATCACGTGAGCTAAGCTGACATCATCGACGTGTATACATTTTCGTCGGGCGTTTTCAGACTTTGAAGAATGTAAAAATAAAAAATGGTCCCACCCTTCACCAACTCCCTCACCAATCCCACATACTTTGGCCTCGGTTCCACCATTTTTCAGTTTGATTAATTATCTGATTGGGAGAGTAATTATGGTTATTTAAAAATATATTAAATAATATATATTTTTTATTTTTTAAAAATTATTTTTGAAATCAGCATATCAAAATAATTTAAGAAAATACTAAAATAGTTAGTTTAAAATAAAAAATAAAATAAAATTTATTGTTTTTCAAAAGAACTCTCAAACACCCCCTTAGTTGGTTTTTAAAAATATTTTTTATTAAAAAATATGTTAAAATAATATTTTTTTATTTTAATTTTTTTTGATATTAACATATAAAAAAAATTTAAAAACATAAAAAAAATTAATTTAAAATAAAAATATATATATTAAAAAAAAAACAGTTTTAAAACACAATACCAAACAGGACATAAGAGTTTCTTTTTGGTTGCTAAGCAAGAGATTTATTTTTTTTATATATAGTGATAGTTTAGTACTGTATTTAAAAATATTCTTAAAATTATTATTTTTTAATATTTTTAGATCATTTTAATATACATATTGAAACATGATTTAAAAAAAATTAAAAAATATTATTTTAATATATTTTTAAATAAAAAATATTTTAAAACACAATTTCAAAACAGTAAAAATTAGACCAGAAATAATTATTAACCACGGTCTAAACTTTACACTGGTATCCCCACCACCAACCTTCACCAACCTCCACCAACCTCCGCCACCAACTCCCGGTAACTTCACCATAGTTTCACTGGTAAGAAAATGTTTAACCAAATATGTGCAACGTTCAATCACTCGGGCGTAAGAGCACGCGCGCTAATCCAGTAAAAAGTAGAAGACGTATGTTAATTTGTAAAGACTAATTTAGCCAAATTATACCTACGTGCCTCACCACCCAAACATAGCGCGTGGATGGATAGACGTTTTGGGAAAAACAAAATCAGTAATCTACCTTGGAAATTAAACTGAGAAAAAGAAAAAAAGAAGAGAAGAACACATCTCACAGACGTAACCATGCCAGCAGCGATTGCAAAGCGGAGCAGTTCCTCCTCTTTAAATAACCCATAAGCTCGAACACCGTTCTTCGTGCCGAGCTCTCCTCTCTCTGTTATCTTAACAAAGGAAGGAAAAAGTCTCATAACATTTCCGGTTCTATCTCCGAAAGGGAAGGTGGTTCCTTTTATTTCTCATCTTCCTTCATTTCTCATGCATTTATAAACCACCGCCTGACAGCCCCCTCTTGATTTCCTTTCCCCCATCTTCATCTTGCGTTTCTTTCTTTCTTTCTCTTAAAACGTAAGTCTCAATTGAAACAGAGCGCAAGTGATTACAGGATCTGCTCAGAGTGCTCTACTTTGACTGATTTGTTTGTTGCAAATATGTTTTTTCTGTGTTTTCTGTTAGTCCCATTTGGACTTTAATGATGTTTGAGGTGCCTGATTTTGTTTCCTGTCGTTCTGGGATTCGTTGATCTCATTCAGATTCAATCTTTTACTTCATTGCATTGGATCCGATTTGAAGTAGAAAGTGGTTTTTTTTGTTTTTGTAAAAGTGAGAACGAATGCATGGTACATGGGCTATGCTTATTGCCGATAGAGAAAATGAATTCTAAAGTCAAAATCTTGGAGGAAACCATTCCTGAATTCACGCATTAGAAGTTGATTGCATTTTTGGGTTTCATTTCTTTGTCGTGTTTCGCAACATTTGTGGTGTTAGATCTGTATTAATTGTTTGCTACTAGTGACTGGCTGTCTTGTACAGAGTAGCTGAATTTTGCAATTGAAAATTGTTTTCTATATAATGAACAAAGTAGCTGAAACTAGTTCTCTAATTGGAAATCGTTTTCTATGTAATGGACCGGATTAGTTTTTGCAGATTAAATGCTATTTTAGAGTTAAGTTTTGATAGATCTTTGGTAGATTGAATGTTTGGATCAAGAAAAACTGAATCTTGATTTTGGTGTGGCATTAGAAGCAGTAAAATGGCATCACACATTGTTGGATATCCTCGCATGGGCCCCAGGAGGGAGCTAAAGTTTGCCCTGGAATCTTTCTGGGATGGGAAGAGCAGTGCTGGGGATTTGCAAAAGGTTGCAGCTGATCTCCGGGAATCCATCTGGAAGCAGATGGCTGATACTGGGATCAAATACATCCCGAGCAACACCTTCTCCTGCTATGACCAGGTGCTCGACACCACCGCAATGCTCGGCGCAGTGCCACCAAGATATGGCTGGAATGGTGGGGAGATTGGATCCGATGTTTATTTCTCAATGGCTAGAGGAAATGCCTCTGTACCTGCCATGGAAATGACCAAGTGGTTTGACACCAACTAGTAAGTGACACCTCCTCCTCGTACTTTGGTATTCTGACTAGTTCTATCGTTTGATATGATAATTGTGTTTCAAAAAAAAGAAAAGAAAAGGTTACTAAACTATTTGATGATGTTTTGATTCAGCCATTTCATTGTCCCCGAATTGGGTCCTGATGTCAAGTTCTCATATGCTTCTCACAAAGCAGTGACAGAATATAAGGAGGCTAAGGCAGTAAGTGCTCTGTTTCTATATAATATCAGTGTTAGACGTCTAATAGTTCATGCATTGATAAATTGGATATTTAATCATCATGATCTGACAATTGCTAGTATAAATTCAACATAAACAGAGTTAGGGCACAGCTGCAAGGTTTGCAAAATGATATTTGATTTGCTTTCAATCTATAAATCGAAGTTCAAAGTATTGCTGAAATGTTGATAGAATCATTTTGAAATCTTTTTGTTGGTCTATTTTAAGGCCATCTAATTTTCAGAGTGGTCTGACATTGTTATGGAATTTGGAGAGCCTATACTCACAATGATATTATACTTGTTTCTTGATATTAAATTCCTGAGGGCACTACCTGACAAATTCCTTATAAACTGATTGTTTTTCTGTCTCTTAACCAGCTTGGAGTAGACACTGTACCAGTCCTTGTTGGCCCAGTCTCCTACTTGTTGTTATCCAAACCTGCAAAGGGTGTGGAGAAAAGCTTTTCTCTCCTCTCCCTTCTCGGAAAAATCCTTCCAATCTACAAGTAAATAAAAGATATTCTGCATTTATCATTGATTGGGTCTCTATATGTTTATTGGTGTAATTATTCCATTACTATCTTCAGGGAGGTTATTACAGAGCTTAAAGAAGCTGGTGCATCCTGGATCCAGTTTGATGAGCCTACACTAGTGATGGATCTTGAATCTCACAAATTGCATGCATTTACTGAGGCCTATTCTGCACTAGAGTCAACTCTATCAGGCTTGAATGTTCTCATTGAAACCTACTTCGCTGATATTCCTGCCGAGCAATACAAGACCCTCACCTCTTTGAAGGGTGTTACTGCTTTTGGTTTTGATCTGGTTCGTGGAACCAAGACCCTTGACTTGATCAAGGGTGATTTCCCTGAGGGAAAATATCTCTTTGCTGGAGTGGTAGATGGAAGGAACATCTGGGCCAATGATCTTGCTGCTTCTTTGAGCACCCTTGAAACTCTTGAGGGCATTGTCGGAAAAGGTAGTTTTTCTTCTTTTGTCTTGCATGCTTTTTTGGAACAATGATAAACATGTTTGAAGAAATGTACCAATTCATGTTTTATCTACACAGACAAGCTTGTTGTCTCCACTTCCTGCTCACTTCTCCACACTGCTGTTGATCTTGTCAATGAGACCAAGCTTGACAAGGAAATCAAATCATGGCTTGCATTTGCTGCTCAGAAAGTTGTTGAAGTAAATGCATTGGCCAAGGCTTTGGCTGGTCAAAAGGACAAGGTATTTCCTTCTGTCCATGCTTGAATAACTATGAAGAGTTTGTTGCGGGATTGGCTCGCAGAGTTTCTCTTCTAATTTTATACTCTCGAATTTTTTTTATCGTCACCGAAAGTCTCATTTTTGTGGTTCAATGTTCAGGAAATCTTCTCTGCTAATGCTGCCGCCCTGGCCTCAAGAAAGTCCTCCCCACGAGTCACCAATGAGGCTGTTCAAAAGGCTGTATGAACTTTGCTAGATTTGTTTTTGCTTTGATTCTTTCAAGCAGGGGTGTTCTTTTGTATTTATTTTGATTTTCTGCTCTGTCCTTTTCAGGCTGCTGCTTTGAAGGGTTCTGATCACCGCCGCGCTACAAATGTTAGTGCCAGACTTGATGCTCAGCAGAAGAAGCTTAACCTTCCCGTCCTACCAACCACCACAATTGGGTCCTTCCCACAAACCATGGAACTAAGGAAAGTCCGCCGTGAATACAAAGCCAAAAAGTGAGTTGAACTTTCATTATTCTCCTACTAGTATGGTTTTTATGGCGAGAATTTGTTTATTGATGTTCTTTTGTGATTCTTCTTTTAGGGTATCTGAAGATGATTACGTTAAAGCCATCAAGGAGGAAATTAGAAAAGTCGTCAAACTCCAAGAGGAGTTTGATATCGATGTTTTGGTTCATGGAGAGCCCGAGGTGATTTTTTCTCATCAAATTAGCCTTTCTTCTTTCACAAGCTTACAGAAAACTCTTTATTTAGAGATTGCTTGGATCTTCAATTACTAATCCTGGAAATCCAACTTGTGTGGTCATTTATTTCTGCAGAGAAACGATATGGTTGAATACTTCGGAGAGCAACTGTCAGGTTTTGCATTCTCTGCCAATGGCTGGGTGCAATCTTATGGTTCTCGTTGTGTGAAGCCACCGATTATTTATGGCGATGTGAGCCGCCCCAAGTCAATGACTGTCTTCTGGTCTACCCTGGCTCAGAGCATGACCGCCCGCCCGATGAAGGGAATGCTTACCGGCCCCGTCACCATTCTCAACTGGTCCTTTGTCCGCAATGATCAACCCAGGTATGGAAACCAAAAGGAGCAGGATAGGGAAAATAAGATACAGAAAGATGTTGCTTTTCTGCTGGTTTATCTTTCATAGTTTCAATCTGGTTTACATTTTCCGATTTTCAGATTTCGAGACCTGCTACCAGATTGCTTTGGCCATCAAGGATGAAGTGGAGGATCTCGAGAAGAACGGTATCACCGTTATCCAAATCGACGAGGCTGCTTTGAGAGAGGGTTTGCCTCTCAGGAAGTCCGAGCAAGCTTTCTACTTGGACTGGGCGGTGCATTCCTTCAGGATCACAAACTGTGGCGTCCACGACACCACTCAGGTTTGTTGTCCACTTCACTCGGAATCTCACAGCTCGGATTCAAGTTGCGTGTCTCTTTCCCGATCGGTCGCTCACTCTTTTCTAATCTCTGCAGATCCACACTCACATGTGCTACTCCAACTTCAATGACATTATCCATTCGATCATTGACATGGATGCCGATGTGATCACCATCGAGAACTCTCGCTCCGACGAAAAGCTTCTCTCGGTGTTCCGCGAGGGAGTGAAATATGGTGCTGGAATCGGCCCTGGTGTCTATGATATCCACTCTCCGAGAATACCATCAACCGAGGAGATTGCTGACAGAATCAACAAGATGCTTGCAGTGCTCGAGACAAACATCTTGTGGGTTAACCCTGACTGTGGACTCAAGACTCGCAAGTACACCGAGGTGAAGCCAGCTCTCAAGAACATGGTCGACGCTGCCAAGCTCCTCCGATCCCAGCTTGCCAGTGCCAAGTGAGTCAATCAGGAGATGTTGCACCATTTCCAGTCCCCCCCTGTTATTTTTCCTCTCTTTTTCCATATATATTGTATTGTTTTTCTCCCGAAAAGTCTTTGATAGCCATCGAAGTACCTAGTGAAGAAAAGTCAACGGAATGAATGCCATTACCAGTTTGTTCAATCACTTTCCGATGTTCATGTATTTAGCTCGACTCCTCAACTAAATTTCCTACAAATGTCTTTGCTGAATATAATAAATCATGAACTGAATTCTTCAAACCAATTCATCAACAAATCAAATAACCTTAGTAGTACGGCTGATGTCCTACCAATTTCACATCCTCGACTCCGCCTTGCCTTCGAAGCACCTTACCTCTTTGATTCCACCTTCCCTTTGAAGTTGTTCTATTGGATTAACGCGATGGATTGGTGCTAATTGGCTTTTCTTATCATAAGAAATACAAATATAAATTAAAAAGTTTATTTTTATATTTAATAAAATAAATTAGAATTATATTTTATAGTAGATAAAATGTAAATATTTTTTTTTATTTGATGATCAATATAAAAAAGTATAGATATAAAGAAACTCGAGTCTCGACTACTCATTAGCATTCCTCAAAATAAATGTATATTTAACTTAATATAAAAAATTGAAAACCCAAGTTAAAAATATATAGAGAAAAGAGTTGTACACCCAAGTTAAAAATATATAGAGAAAAGAGTTGTAGCATCTCATGTTTTATAATGATTGTTCAAAAGTGTAATTGATGTTTCTCAAGGGGCGTGATGTAATGATAGAGAGCTTGTGATTTGCACAGCAGATCTCGAATTCGAGTCACAGTGTCAATCCCCTTGTAAGAGCCTGGGATAATTGAGGTTTTACTCACTAACCTAGACTCACAAAGTATGATTTCCGGAGGGTAGAGTTTCTCCGCATCAAAAAAAAAGTTATTGATGTTACTTTTCAAAGTGTTTTTTTATTAATAAATATATTAAAATGATTTTTTTTTTAAAAAAAACAAATTATTTATAACATCAGCACATCAAAATATCTAAAAACATGAAAAAATTAATTTAAAAACATGAAATTTAAAGTTTTCCAAAAACACAAATTCAAATGGTTTCCAATCACCCTGACATTCCTAGTTTGGAAAAAAAATCAATCAATGCAAATGCAAGCAAGCAACTAGCAAGAATGATTATTGATATTTTCTCTAGAAAATCATAAGAAAAAAAAAGAAAAAAGAAAAACAATAGCCCTTCCCCTCCCTTCCCCCAGGAAGGGATTGACCAACAAAAAGACATAACACACGTGCATGTGTGCGCGTGCGTCTCTCTCTCTCTCTTTGTATATATATATATATATATTCACACACACACAGACACAACTGATCAGTAACAGACTCACAGGCAGTGGCAATAATAACACAAGAACAGAGAGCATGAATAATAAAAGAGTAAAACATTTCTAAAAAATAATTGCAACCACATTCTGAAACAGTATTACAACTCTACAAATAATAAAATTAGTGCTCACAATATTAATTAAAATTCAAATCTCTATATATCCCAAAACTCTAATATAATCCACACATTACAATGTTTAACTCATTCCAATTTCTTGCCTCATATATCCCAAAACTCTAATATAATATCCACACATTACAACGTTTAACTCATTCCAATTTCTTGCCTCATACCTCATAAACTAATAAAACTATTTTAGCCACATTTACTTAGTTCATACTTCTAGTAGTCATAATTTATCAAATTTCTATAATTATACTTAATTTCTTTCCAACTAATATGCCTAAAATTCCCTATTTCACTCATTTAGTACCCGTTTGGCATTGTGGTGGCATCCACGTTTGCCAATCTGCTTTTGTATTTAATGTTTGGTAAAGTTGTAAACACGGATTTTTAATATGGGAACCCACACCAAATTCTGATAAAAATGTTGTTTGAAGAAAAGCTGGAAATTGATGCTTATCAGTTTGCGATCCATCTTTATAGAAACAACGATACACATTCAAATACAAAAAATATCCGTTGAAAAAAAAACCCTAAAACATCCTCTTGTCTGCGCCTCCTCCCATCTCTAAATTTTCTCTCCTCTGCAACTATATACCCACAATGACCCACAGCTCCCCGGAGTTAACAAAGCATGGGCAAAATCATCATAAATAAATCAATTCCAACAACAATATTATCGTTAGTATTGACCAAAGAAACCCTCAAATCAATCATCTCCCATACCAATATTGACCAAAGAAAAGAGAAGCAGAGGAAAAAAATAAATGATACCCGCAAGCGCATATCGATCATCTCTCTCTCTCGGGGGTCTCGCTACTGGAAGAGGGAGTTGTTTTTGAGATGGGAGGTGAGGGGCTGGAAGGAGATGGAGATAGAGAGGGGAGGGGAGGGAGGGGAGGGGCTGGAACGGAGATGGAGGTGAGGGGCTGGAACGGAGATGGAGGTGAGGGGCTGGAATGAGATGCTGGAATGAGAGTGAGGGGCTAGAATGGGGGGATGGTTCTAGAGGGGGTGGGGTGGGAGGTAGTTATGGTTATTTATTTATTATATTTTTAATATTAAAATAATATAAAAATCTAAAAACTTAATTAAAATATAAATAAATATATTAAAACTTTAAAGTAATTTTACAAGTTAAAAGCAATATGAAAAGCTTGGTAACCAAACACCCAAAACTGTTTTTTTTTTCAACCACAGTTTTAACCAAACACTTAATAACTTATTTTGAACTGCAGTAAAAGTGCTTTTTTTGAAACTGTTTTTTTTTCAACCTCAATCACAAAAGCAAAGCAATGCCAAACACACTCTTAGTATAATTCACCCACCATCATTTTTAAATTTTCAACAACATCAAAGCAACCCTACTAACTAATATCATATCCCATTTTCTATTATTCTAATATTTCCTCTCAAATTTCACTAGATTTCATAACTATTTAGTTGATCATATCAATATCATCCATGATATATTCATAACTCCTTTAACTTATTTCTCAATAAATTTCTTTTAATATTAAAAGTGCATCACAATCCCATTAACAAATTTACATATTTTTGTTCATACCAATCGTGTATTCAACAAACAATCTTACACGTTAAATTTACAAGGATTTCTCCTTTATATCACAAACATTCAATATTATGAAATTTACATCCATGACTTTCCCAAACATAACTCACAATATCTTATACTCACCGTCAAAACAATCACATCATTTCATCAATTTAAACTAAGCTCTCATATTTCATTTAGTCCAAACACTACCCTTGTCAACATACTCAAAAACATTTTAAATTTACTTCCACAAATTAACCCTTTAACCAATTTGAGACAATATTAACATATCATAACAAATATTTTCCAAACAAAATCCCTTATACTAATACGTTAAATAAACATAAAATCTCACACATAATAGTAACCACATTATCCAAGCATTATAAAAATTCTATATTTAGTCAGATTTAACACATTTAGTAATTTTATTACAAAAATTCATAATTTATATTCTTACATCTCTTTCTTTATATATCAAACACAATACACACCCTAATTAATGATTGTGCACATAATCTCAATATTGTTTCATCTCATTTCCCAAACATGCAAACTATATTCCCTAACCATACTTACAAGATGAACTTACATATTTTTCTTACATGCATCTTAATTTAACACATAATTTCATAAATACTATTTAGTTCTTCCATTTTTCTAAACTTTAATCATGAATCACAACATGTCAACGTGCAAAGACTTAATTATACTTTAAAATTGATCACATTAAATTAATTAAGAGTGTAATCGATGAAAAATCAAATTCTTGAGCTTAATTTGGGTTCAATTGGGAAGTTTGGAGTTTTCCGAGAACGAATTGTATTTTTCCAATTCAATTGCGCGAAATTAGGGATCAAATTACACAAATTTGAAACAAAGGACCAAAGTGGAAAAGGTGTGTAACTTTGAACTCTATAAATAACAACTTATTTGCCTTAGAGTGGGGAGGGGGGACCTGGAAAAAAAAACCCAAAAATCCCTAATCTTTTCTCCTTTTGGGGCTGCAGCCGCCAGCCCTCTTTAAGGGCAGTTGTAGCCCTTGACCAGCCCTTTCACTCTACTCTCTTCGTTTTCCGGCCATATCCCTTCTCCTGTCGGTGGCCATTCCTCTCCATCACTTCTCTTTGCCGTCCAGCCCTTTCCCCGGCGAGCCCCAGCCTTTGTTTTCTCCTCCTTTCCCGTCACCTCTTCGCTCCAGAAGATGCTACCCCTTTTCCGGTCAGCTCCCTCCACCATCATCGACAGTCAGCCCTCTCTTTCTCTCTCCCCGATGGTCTCCTTTCTCTTCCTCTTTTGACAAATCTGCCTTCTCCACTCACTGCCTTCTCCTCCAGCTGAGACTGTAACCCTCATCAGTCGTCATGCTCTTCTTCTTCATCAGCATAGGTGCCCACCATCGCCCCTCTCCTGACAGATATGGCCGAAACATTGATTGTTTCTTGTTGTGTTTAGGTTTTTGTTTGTGTTTGCAGGTCACCGCCGACAAGAGAAGGAAGGGTAAAGAGGCTGATCTGCACCCCCTTCCTTGGATCTTCATCGTCGGCGGTGCGTGAACTGATGCGCCACCACTGCCATGCGGGCCTCCACTGCCAGCAGTGTTTTGGAAGAGGTTTATTTTGTAATTTTTAGATGTTTATGTGTTTGTTTTAAATTATTATTATTTTTATTTCTTGTACATGTTATGTAATTCTAAAATGTACCCAAAAAAAAAATAATGAAAAAGAGAATGGGTGTGTGAGTTGCCTAAAAAAAATCATAAGAATTGCATTTCAAAAAGAACAAAAAAACAAAATACCATGTTTTCATGCATTTCAAAGTTTTTCCCACTTTATTTTTTCGTAAAAAAAATGTGTTGCATCTTTTTCTATATTTTTAAAAGCAAAAATTTGGATGTCATAACCAGTTTATGATTATCCGTTGGGTTTCATCCAAAACGTCAAATAATTTAACATTTATTTTGTTTTATCTATCACAATGTAAAATTACAATGTAAAGTACACTCGTAGATAATTAAAACTGTGATTTTCAAAAATGCATTGTGAAATTTATTTGATGGTTAGTCTTTCAACCCACAATGAGTTAGATATTTTCTCTTAGAAAGAAATCTACATCGAACCTTAGGAAAAGACCAATAAAAATGACTTGGGAAAAAACAATTAAACAACAATGCAGCTTTACCTTAGATAGGGTGCACTAGAGGTAATGCGTCTTCTCCTTTGTTCAACAAGTCTCCCTTACCCAAGACTCTCGTAGTCCAATAGGTTCCTAGTGACCGTAATACTAGGTAGCGACTCCTGATAATTATAGTCATAGTTTTGATGGCTATAAGAAAAACCTCCACTTTTTCACGTGCCGTTGTATCCCCAAACCCGGGGAATGACGGGGCGCGAAAAGTGAAAAAATCATTGTTGCGATATACATGACAATTACATTGAAAACAATACAAAAAGTAAATATGCATTTACATATATTTTATAATCAAGTTTGCATCTTTTGAATATCAATTTAAACTTCAATTTATTGTTGCTCTAGTTAATTTTAATTATGTATGATTAAGGAAACTTTTATTAATTGCTACTAATTTGTGAAATAATAGGATGTTAATCTTCTTCTTTTTTTCCATGAACAAACAATCTTACTTTTAATCTTTTGAAAATTTGACTTTACTATAGGCTTATTTTCATGTTATAACATGGCATAACAAGAAATGGTAAAATGATATAGGTAAAAGAAGTTTTGGTAAAATTGCATAATTTGATACATGTCATAAATTTCACCTAAGAGTTTTTAAAATGTTATGACCCACCAATCACATTTCTAAAAGTCACTAATGGAATTGTGATATTTATTATTAAAACAACAAACTTTAACCCTAAATACAAAAACTTATTTCATATCATAACTTAAAACCCGAACCCGAACCAACCCCAAAACAATAATCTAAAGCACTAACACTCAAAACCTAACTAGTTCCAAAACCTAAATGCAAACCCTTAAAACTAAAACCAAACCCTAACCCTAATCCAAACCTAAACAGTGAACACTAGTTCTAAATCCAAACCCTGAAATCATAACTCCAAACTCAAAACATTGGCCTTAGATACAAATCTCTAACCCAAAAACATTAACCTTACATCTTGACCCCCAAACTTTAAACCCAAAAAATTAACCAAGAATCCTATACCGATACATTATGTTAGTTGTTTCACATCACCTTTTTTACTAATAAAGACTACACCTACATGTTTGTCCATTATGTAAGCTAAAAAAATTATACATGGTCAATAATAGAGTCAATAATCACATATACAAACAAGAAATCAAAACTTTTAGAGATAATATATTATCTATATATAACCAAAATACATTTATGCTTAAGATGACTAGTAAATGGGTTGATTTTATCAATACAAAACTTTCAATCATTTGAATAGACTTATTCTCGGTCTTGATATAATTAGGACACAAACTCTCACCAAAAATACATTGGATAATAACTTAGATTATCATATTTAAGATCACGAAGATGAATGATGACTTCCGGACTATCTCATAACAACATGCCAACCTAATATTCAAGTAATACACACACACACACACACACACACACACACACACACATATTGTATGTATTGTTAATCATATATTAATTATAAAAAGTAACAAATATTTGTGAAATTTTAAATATGTTTATGGATGTGGCTCAAATTCAATTTCCACATGTGGAGAACACATGCTCCAGGTTTGATATGATGATTTACACATGATACCCCAACAACACTCAAAGGTAATTCTCTCATGAGATCATAGGATGCACCTTCATAAATATCTAATCCCTTTATGTATCTCACTGTGATATATAATTTTGGTGCAAGTCAACCAATTATAATCTTTGTTCTTACCCTGTCAACTAATTACATGCAATGCATTCCTTGTATCTATATGAATTGAGATGTGTTATTGCAAGTCAAATTGTCTCACCACATGATCTAAACAAAGTGAATCAAACACCTTTCATAAAGTATTATTAAAGCCTATGATGTCCAAATATCATTGCACATTATGCAAGTTAGAGGAATATCTGTCAAGATATTCTTAAAAATAAAAGGTCTATAATATATATTATAACATATATATATATATATATATATATATATATATATATATATATATATATATATATATATATATATATATATAAAACTACAACTTTAATTATGATACAACTTTGATAACATATACTTGAATAGGTTGTTGTCTATCCAACTCATTATGCATAAGAGAAGAATATATGTTGGATTTGTTTTCAATAACCTATGTACACACTAGCTAAATTACAAACCATGAACTTAGTAATAAACTTGATATAATTATAATTTATTTTCATATTATTATTATTATTACCTAGATCTTAATAAAAATTATAGTTGTACCCCCAACAACCTAAATAAACATAATTGGCTTATGCATAAGTTGGGATGCCCCATGTAAATGGGAGAGCGGTGGTTAGGCTCATGTTTCCTAACAACAACATTTTTAAGTTAACACAACAAAAATATAAAAGTCATTGATTGGAACTGCTAAATGTATTAACCTATGTTTTTTTTCCTAAAATATATCTTACTTTCGTTATTTTCCAATATTTTTGTCAAACAACACTAGTTTCCAAAAACAAATTAATTTATTATTTTCTAGAGTGGAGAACCTTCTCATATACAATTAATTTAATAACTTTAAAGTTCACCAAACTCTCTATGAAATTGTATCCATCATACACTTAGTGTGTGTTTGATAATGTGGAGACTTGTGTTTTTCAAAAGTTATTTTCAATTAAAAATAAATTACAATAAAGTTTTTTCATAAATGTTTTGGATTTTTACATAAACATGTTAAAAAACATCAAATTAATGGTTTTTTCTTATTGAAAAGCACTTTGAAAAGACGACCAAATCTAAAACACAAATGTTCCCTTAATATATTAATAACATCTTTATTAAACATAAATAAATAGCATTCAATTCAAATCAAATATCAAAATCAGATAACATGTTTGTCACGAGGAGCTAATTGAATGATATATTTTTTTATATGGGCTGAGAATATCACGAGCATGGAGGCTATATAAATGTGTATATAATAATAATTATAATAATAATAAAGTGTATATAATAAGTTTCATTACATTTTTTTTTATTTCATCTAATCTATTATATTGAATGTCACACATATTAAAGATTTGTGCATTGACTGATAAGAAAATTACTATAGGAGTATAATCCATAAAAAAAAATACATGGATAAAGAGTGGCATTAACCTTATAAAAAATAATAATGAAAGTACCCACTGGAAGTTTTCCATGACAATGTCATTCTTTTTTGGATAATGGACAAAGCTTGGGGAAATGTCTATCCTCTCACTTTCTCAAATCCTTCAGGTCCAAATAATTGTGTATTTTGATGTGAATTTCATAAGCATAATGGATAAATATATATTTATATATTATATATTTTCCTTTCAGTAATACTCCCTATTTCTATTCATAATTCAGATGTGTCATTCATTTTTAACTTCTTAATAATCATATATTAAACTCTTCTTTAATTAAGTTTTAAACATATTATTAACCCTTTAGTTGCTTGTTGAAAACAATTTTTCTTATATTATATATTTTCCTTTCAATAATACCCTCTATTTCTATTCATAACTTAGGCGTGTCATTCAATTCCCCCCCTCAATAATCATATATTAAATTCATCTTTAATTAAATTTAAACCTTTTAGTTTTAAGATCAAAACATTTTTTTCTTTTTCTCAAAACAAAAAAGACTTTTTCCAAAGTTCTTTGTAGTCGGATGATAATGTAGGAATTTATTTAGAGGGATGTTTGAGAGTGAGGTGTGACCAAAGGTGTAGAAAAAGTTTTTAGTTTTGAGTGTTTGGTTAATGTAAATAAGTTGAAAAAATCATGTGGGTTCTCATCTAAAAAACAAGTGGAAACAAAGTTTCACGAAAAGCTGCAAATTGTTGTTTTCCGTGTGTTTTGTCGGGGGGAGGGGGGTATTAGTATTTTCTTAGTTTATTATTCAATATATTTTCTTATAAAAAAATATTTTTAATATTAAAACAATCTAAAAATAATAATAATAATTTAAATAAATATATTAGAAGGAGATCACAATATAATTTTTGCCTCACAATTCTAATTTTTTATTTCAGACAATATTTTACTATATGTTGTTCCGGGATTGCAGAAGCCTTAACGTATGAATTTATAGTTCATGATAAAATTACAAGTAGTTTGATGGGATATTAAAAACAAGTGTCTAATTTACTTGAATTATTAATTACATTTTATTATTATAATTATTAAATATTTAAAAAACAATACACACACACACACTTTAAAGTAATTTTACAAGTTAAAAACAATATGAAAAGCTTTGTAAACCATAAACACTTGAAACTATTTTTCATTAACCTCAAACTCAACCACAATTTTAACCAAACACTTTAAAAATTATTTTGAATCGTAGTTAAAGTTCTTTTCATGAAATTGTTTTTTTTTTAAATCTCAACCACAAAAGTAAAAGTAATATCAAACACACCCGAAGTTCTTTGTAGTAGGATGATAATGCATGAATTTATTTTGTTAGCAACTAGAAATTGGCTCACATGCCATTATCGCTAGGATCATATGTAATTTTTAAAGTAAAAAGGAAAGGAAAGTGCCAACATTTTTATCTTGAAAAAAAATCTTTTATTGTAAATAAAAACATTAATGTGTGTTTAATAAAATAAATCAATAATTATATATTTAACTTAATGAATTTATATTTTCATGAGGGATCTAATGATGTTGAAGAAAAATAAAGACTAAATTAGAAAGCTAATAGATAAATAAATATTAATGTACCTGATCTCATGTTGTGAAGAGTTATTTGAAAATAATAATAATCTAAATTCTATTGAACAAAATAATTTGATAGTATAATCTTTCCTTTTCTTATTAATATATTTTTCTCAACAAAGAAATATAGTTTTTTAGCAATTTAATAATAATTTATTATTGAAGAAATACAGATTACAATAAGCAATACAAAAAATGCAATCAATAATTTTAGAAAAAATAATTTTATTCTTCAACTGATATTTGTTTTACATATTTCAAAGTTATTTATTTTTATAAAAAAATAATTTTAAAAATATATAAAATGGGCTGAATATTAAAAGACTAGGTATGTCTTAACCAAAAATTAATTTTAAACTTACGTTCACCTATAAACATCCTTATTGTAATATTCTGAAATTTAAAAAAAAAAAAAAAAAAGGAAAATACATGTATGCCCTTAGTAGGTTAGAATTAGGCTAAGGGTGTTGTAGTAATTGTACAAGCTAGTAATTATAAATAGAAAAGAAAAAGAAAAGAAAAGAAAGAAAGAAAAAGAAAGAAGTGATCTGAAATTGAGAAAGAGAATCGGGAGAGAGGGAGAAAGAA
>CM054998.1:9898684-9943364 GCA_029030765.1 Salix suchowensis
GAAAGAGAAGAGGAAGAGAAGGAAGAAGGAGAAATAAGTTGTCAAGGTAATGTGTGTGTTTTATTATGTATAAATGTGATTATTAACTATGATTTTTGCTTGTATAGATTGTTAGGGTTTGAGAATTTTATTTGGGTTTGATTGATGAATTAGAAGAGATGTTAGGGTTTGAATGTGTTGGGTAATAGTTTAATTAGTTTGATTGTAGATGATTTTGAAGTTTTGAGATGTTTGGTTTAAGAAAATATTGAGAAAAATGGTGAATAATGTTGATAAATTTCGAAATCCCTTGCTGGAAATTCTGGGTTGAGGTTGAAGATGACAAAAATTCATTTTGGTCCTTTTGGTGAAAATTACAGTTTAGTCCCCAAACTTTGGAAAATTTCAGTTTGGTCCCTGAAGTGAAATGGGAGATTCTGGACAGAATTGAGGATGAATTATGGACAATATTTTAGGATAGCTATGAATTTATGAAGTGTTCAATTTAGTCCTTCAATTTGATAAAATTACAATTTGACCCCAAAAATATAAGAAAATTTCAGAATGGTCCCTAGGTGAAATAATAGCATTTAAGATTGGTTTGATGAATAATTGAAGTTCATTTGATGGATTATTATCAATTTTATGAGTTAGGTATTTGGAATTAGATTTTGGAAGAAACCTTTGATTTAGGTTTTATGAAGAAATGGATAGTTGATTCAAAAAACACATAGGGTTATGATTTGAGCTCTTAGATATGTTATTAAAGGTATTTTACTTCTTTTGAGTCATTTCTTGAGTATATCTTCTTTTATATATTCAGATAATCCCGATATTCTACCCGCGGAACATCAGTAAAGTTTCGTCAACACTCTGCTTCTGAACCTTGTTTGCTTTTGAGTCAGGTGAGTGGATAATATTTAATATGCATGAGAAATAGTATAAATATTTGAATTTGTTAGTATGAATTGGATTATGCTTTTTGATAATATATACCTTGATTTTATTCTTGATACGATAAAGCATAATCATTTGTTGAATATCCGTTCTTGATATGAGCCTATATCTGTTTGTGATTTGAGAGCTCCTCATTTGATTGATACCATGAGTTGAGCATTGAGATATGAATACTTCTGTTTGATTATAAGATATCCCTATGGTATGCCGGTCGAATACCCATGCTAACGAGGGTAGTGTTAGCCTTTGTGCACATCGTATCTGAAACCCTAGTTGGTCGGGGGAGTCACCAACCTGTGTGGACTGATCATCCCACAGTACGGAGCCTCATGCTCACTGCATTCTGATTTTCTGACGAGCTTTACCTATTAAATTTTTGTTATGACCTATTTGAGAAGCTACTTGTAAGAACCTTGAGCCGATTTGATATTATACTTCTCTTTGCTATATTATCTCGTATGTGTATATTGGATATTATCTACTCACTGAGTTGTTGAACTCACCCCCTCATTATTCATTATTTTCAGGGTCGTAGCTTGCTAGCAGGTCATTTTTGTCCAACTCTTGGAACCTGCTATTTTGGTTGTATTGGATATTTTGTTCTTATGTCTAGCTAGTGCTCCACAATTGTAATTGTATATAAGCAACTCTTGTATAAAGACAATGGAATTATGTTATAAAGTTTATGTTGTTATTTCCGCTGCGTTGAACTCTGAATATGGATGATAAGTTTGTGTGTCAGTTTGGGTTCGCATAGGTGTGGAACCTTGGAGGGGGACCATGCCTATGTGCCGGTCACGGATCTGGGAATCGGGTCGTGACAGAGATGGTATCAGAGCTAAAAATAAAAGTAAAAGAGTGAGTGATAAAACATAATGACATAGCTTTCAATTCATGAAATAATAGTAAAGTTAGGATTCGTATTGTGGAGCATTAGGATCCGTATTGTCTTGTTTGTTATGCTTGAAATTCTGAACTCTCATCAAGCATGTCTTCTTGATTCCTTATGTTCTTCTATAGATATGCTTTCCGATAATTATTTGATAACTATTGTGTTATTGTTCTAGAATGATAAGAGTGTGTTATTTCTTCTAGGATATGTCGAGGAATAAACGTGTAGCTGATAATATTAGAGTAGGTGATGATCAGGATGATGTCCCTATTGTACAATTGAGAAATATTAGGCAAAGAAGAGGTGCACCAGCGCCTCAATATGTTGAAGAGATACCTCCATCAGTAGAGGAGGAGTCTAATGAGGTTGAAGAGGAAAATGAGGTTGATGAAACAGGTGCAGGAGAGGCTGCCACTGAAATAATGACAGAGTTGCGGCAGCTTAGCAGGACTATGCGAATTTGGATGGAATCTAATATGGGGAGAGATAGGAGAAGGGATAGAGATGTGCCATCATCATCTCATACTGTTCAAGGAGTTAATGTGCCATTGAATGATTTCATGAAGTTGGCACCTCCTACCTTCACTGGGATGAATAGTTTAGAGGATCCTCAAAGGTTCCTTGATGATATATGGCGTCGATGTGAAATTTTGGGATGTACAGACCATCGGGCCGTAAGTTTGGCGTCATTTAGGTTGGAGGGAGATGTGGCAATTTCTTGGTTTGAGTCTAGGAAGAGGGCAAGACCAATAGAGGCTCAGTGGACATGGAATGAGTTTAGCACTATGTTTTTAGATAGATTTCTCCCTCAGAGTGTTAGAGATGCTCGGCTTTATGAATTTGAGAGGTTATCTCAAGGGAGTATGACGGTTGATGAATATGATCTAAGGTTTACCCAGTTGTCTAGATATGCTGAATATCTTCTACCTACGGAAGAGTGGAGAGTCAAAAGGTTCATAAGAGGGCTTAAATCCTCTATATTCATAGCGATGGTGTCCCAGGTGTTTCCATCGTACTCCTCAGCTGTTGACTGCGCCAGACAGATAGAGGCGCGAGAATTTGAGGACGTAGTTACAAGTCAGCCTAAAAGGGCTAGAGAAGAGGGTCAGTTTTCTAGACAACCAGGAGGATCGAGTGTAGGTCCGTTTAGGGAACAAAGTGGTCGTCAGGATTTTTGGGTTCAAAGAAGGTTTAGACCGAGAGCTACAGTTAGTGGCTCGGGTAATCAAAGTGGTAGTAGTGGTGCTCGGAGTTATGGCCAAAGTTCAGTTCAAACTGCACCTCGTAACTCATTTGTTCCATCTGGGGACAATTCTTTATGTCAGCACTGTGGAGGAGGTCATACAAGTGCAAAATGTTATAGAATGACCGGAGCTTGTTTTAATTGCGGTCAGCTAGGCCATAAGATTAGAGAGTGCCCTAGGAGGCAGTCGTTAGCTTTAGGGGCATCTAGTTTGGCTCAACATCCTATTCAGACACCATCGACGAACCAGTCTATAACTCATGGTAGTAGAGGTTTTAGTGGTCATGGTCAGAGAGGTCAGATGCAACAAGATCAGGGACATGCTAGAGTCTTTGCCTTGACTCAACAGGATGCTCAGACATCCAACATAGTTGTCTCAGGTATTCTTCTTGTTTGCTCTTTTGAAGTAAAGGTTTTGTTCGATACTAGTACAACTCATTCAATTGTGTCCATATATAATGCCATGAGGTTAGATAAACAACTATCTCTGTTAGGATTTCTCATTTCTATTTATATCTCCGTGGATGAAGAATTAATATTAGTGAAGTATGTGTATAAGAAATTGTGAGATAGAAATTGGAAATAAGATCCTTATGACTTGAATGTTTTAGATATAATTGATTTTGATGTGATTTTGAGAATGGATTGGTTGTCAAAGCATAGAGCTTTAGTAATTATTGAGGATAAGGAAGGAAGATGTTCCAAACACAGCCTTTAGAATTCGGTATGGTCATTCAATTGAAAGAAGCGACATGGGAACTTGAGGATAAGATGCGTGAGGAATACCCTCATCTTTTTGATAATCTCGGTATGTATTCAAAAATTTATTTAGTTTCGAGGACGAAACTTTTATAAGGTGGGGAGATTGTAATATTCTGAAATTTAAAAAAAAAAAAAAAAGGAAAATACATGTATGCCCTTAGTAGGTTAGAATTAGGCTAAGGGTGTTGTAGTAATTGTACAAGCTAGTAATTATAAATAGAAAAGAAAAAGAAAAGAAAAGAAAGAAAGAAAAAGAAAGAAGTGATCTGAAATTGAGAAAGAGAATCGGGAGAGAGGGAGAAAGAAGAAGAAGAAGAGAAAAGAGGGAAAGAGAAGAGGAAGAGAAGGAAGAAGGAGAAATAAGTTGTCAAGGTAATGTGTGTGTTTTATTATGTATAAATGTGATTATTAACTATGATTTTTGCTTGTATAGATTGTTAGGGTTTGAGAATTTTATTTGGGTTTGATTGATGAATTAGAAGAGATGTTAGGGTTTGAATGTGTTGGGTAATAGTTTAATTAGTTTGATTGTAGATGATTTTGAAGTTTTGAGATGTTTGGTTTAAGAAAATATTGAGAAAAATGGTGAATAATGTTGATAAATTTCGAAATCCCTTGCTGGAAATTCTGGGTTGAGGTTGAAGATGACAAAAATTCATTTTGGTCCTTTTGGTGAAAATTACAGTTTAGTCCCCAAACTTTGGAAAAATTTCAGTTTGGTCCCTGAAGTGAAATGGGAGATTCTGGACAGAATTGAGGATGAATTATGGACAATATTTTAGGATAGCTATGAATTTATGAAGTGTTCAATTTAGTCCTTCAATTTGATAAAATTACAATTTGACCCCAAAAATATAAGAAAATTTCAGAATGGTCCCTAGGTGAAATAATAGCATTTAAGATTGGTTTGATGAATAATTGAAGTTCATTTGATGGATTATTATCAATTTTATGAGTTAGGTATTTGGAATTAGATTTTGGAAGAAACCTTTGATTTAGGTTTTATGAAGAAATGGATAGTTGATTCAAAAAACACATAGGGTTATGATTTGAGCTCTTAGATATGTTATTAAAGGTATTTTACTTCTTTTGAGTCATTTCTTGAGTATATCTTCTTTTATATATTCAGATAATCCCGATATTCTACCCGCGGAACATCAGTAAAGTTTCGTCAACACTCTGCTTCTGAACCTTGTTTGCTTTTGAGTCAGGTGAGTGGATAATATTTAATATGCATGAGAAATAGTATAAATATTTGAATTTGTTAGTATGAATTGGATTATGCTTTTTGATAATATATACCTTGATTTTATTCTTGATACGATAAAGCATAATCATTTGTTGAATATCCGTTCTTGATATGAGCCTATATCTGTTTGTGATTTGAGAGCTCCTCATTTGATTGATACCATGAGTTGAGCATTGAGATATGAATACTTCTGTTTGATTATAAGATATCCCTATGGTATGCCAGTCAGAATACCCATGCTAACAGGGTAGTGTTAGCCTTTGTGCACATCGTATCTGAAACCCTAGTTGGTCGGGGGAGTCACCAACCTGTGTGGACTGATCATCCCACCACACGGAGCCTCATGCTCACTGCATTCTGATTTTCTGACGAGCTTTACCTATTAAATTTTTGTTATGACCTATTTGAGAAGCTACTTGTAAGAACCTTGAGCCGATTTGATATTATACTTCTCTTTGCTATATTATCTCGTATGTGTATATTGGATATTATCTACTCACTGAGTTGTTGAACTCACCCCCTCATTATTCATTATTTTCAGGGTCGTAGCTTGCTAGCAGGTCATTTTTGTCCAACTCTTGGAACCTGCTATTTTGGTTGTATTGGATATTTTGTTCTTATGTCTAGCTAGTGCTCCACAATTGTAATTGTATATAAGCAACTCTTGTATAAAGACAATGGAATTATGTTATAAAGTTTATGTTGTTATTTCCGCTGCGTTGAACTCTGAATATGGATGATAAGTTTGTGTGTCAGTTTGGGTTCGCATAGGTGTGGAACCTTGGAGGGGGACCATGCCTATGTGCCGGTCACGGATCTGGGAATCGGGTCGTGACACTTATCATGTTATCAAATCAATTTATCAGCTCAATATATCTCCAAATCATATAAAATCAATGAGTAAAATAATTTTTTTATGATCCTCGATCTATTTTTCTTAGCAAGATTAAGGTCAAAAAACATTTTATTAGAACTCTCCTCGCCGAATGAAACTCATTGATATGAATATTAATATTTTTTTTTATTTTGTTAAATATGATTAATCGATAACTTTTTATTTTCTTTCTATTTTCATATAATTTATCTTCATTGCTCAAACTTAGAGATTGGAAAATGACCAAAATAAAAATAATTTATTTTGGACCAAAATCAAGATTTTAAAAACTTTGAGATTGATCATGTTTTTTGTAAGTGCTTTATATTTCAATCCTCTCTCTTTTAATTTTATCTTTGTATTATAATTTAAAATTTTATATTTAATTAAGAAAATCAAGAATGAAATAAATAAAAAAACATAAAGAAAATGGAAATAAAAAAAAACAAGGACCGAACTTGAAACCGACCCCAATTCTGTTAGTATATATAGTAATAATTAAATCAAATTAAACTTCCAAGATCCGATGTGTTCTATAAAGTGAGATTTGATTTGGATAAGGCTACATGACGTCAGCTACTCACCTGACATCATCGACGTCTATAAAGGCGTTAAGACTTTGAACTCTGAAGAATGTAAGAATAAAAAATGGTCCCCACTTCACCAACCCCCTCACTGATCCCACATGCTTTGGCTTCGGTAGTTCGGTTCCACCATTTTTCAGTTTGATTAATGGTCACGTGTCTATTAGCAGACGCCATAGTGGAGATGTGGTTATTTTTTAAATTATTATTTATTTAAAAATATATTAAAATAATATATTTTTTTATTTTTGAAAAATTATTTTTTTATCAGTACATCAAAATAATCTAAAAGTATTAAAAATTAATGTAAAATAAAAATATAAAATTTTCATTTTTTTAAAAGTATTTACAAAATACACCGTAAACAGCCTCTAAGTTGGTTTTTAAAAATATTTTTTATTTAAAAATATATTAGAATAATATTTGTAATTTTTACAAACTGCTTTTAACTTGTAAAATTACTTAAAAGGGCATGGAAATATACACATTTTAATAATAATAATTTTACACACACATTTTTATATATATTTATAATCATAATTTTAATAATAATATAATATTATTTTAATATTTTAATATTAAAATATTAATATTTTATATTATTATATTATTTTAATATTAAAAAATATTAATAGCTTAATATTATAATCTTTTGCTGCTGCCGACACTAATACTATAAAATGTATTTTAACACATTTGCTTCCCATTATTATCCTTTGAAAACGAGTGATGTGCAGGAAAAGGGAGAAGATGACGAGGAGAAGACTATGCAGTGAAGAGAGTGCAGAGAGTTTTCAAAGGAAGAAGAAGAAAAGGAAAGGCCAATTACGTTGCGCCAAGTTGACTACTCAGTCAAACTCTTATCGGATAAAAAGAAACTGGGATTTTGATTTCGAGTGCTGTCTTGTCCCCTTTTTTTTGTTTAAATTGATAGAAAAAGAAAAAGAAAAGGAAAATTGCGTTGTCACTGCTGATCAATTCATGGCTTCAAGATTTCTTTACCCGAAAGTTTGTTAAACACCGACTTGTCTCCGCAGCGTCATGGCGCGTGGGATTCAATTTCTTCAGGTAATTAAAAGGGGTGTGTGCTAGTTTGAAAAAATAAATGACGTGAACAAGAGAAAATATTATATCATGTTATTTTAAAATGCCAAAAAACCCGTCAAGCCATTTCCCATGTCTACTCACTTCAATGGCGCGTGGATAGAAAAATACAATCCCGTGATCAGTGGAAATCTTGCTTAAAAAAGGGAGGGAAGTGGGATCTCTCGTCTTAGAGCAACTCCAGGATAGCTTAAAAAAAAAGCTAAAATAAAAAACAAAACAATTCAGTTTTTACTTTTTTATTTTTATAACTACAGGGGAGATCTAAATTGAAAAATTAAAATAAAATTTCTAAATAAAAGAACTATTACTATATATTGATAAAAAAAACTAAAAAAATATTTAATATATTTTCATGCAGTAAAAAAGTTTTGAATGTATTTGTAATAGTTAATTGTTATTGATAATTAGTTGTATCAATATTATATATTAAAATAAATTAAATTTTTTAAATTATTTTTTTATATTGAAATGCAAATGTAAAAAAATGTTATATTTATATTATTTTAAATCGTTTTTCCCCTTGAATATGCTATTAGTTAGCTAAACTACATCCCTCTAAATCCTTCGGATACTTTCGAGGTTGTTTGATATTATGTTTCTTTATTAAATATTTTTAGTGTTTATTTTATATTAAAAAAATATTGTTTTTAAATTATTTTTATGTATTGATATAAAAATTAATTTTTAAAAATTAATTAATATTATTTTGATATATTTATAAATAAAAAAATATTTTCAAAAACAACCTTAAAAACATTACAAAACAGTACCTAAATCTAAAAACAGAAATCCCAACTAATCTCTAAAAAGTGTACTTCCTTCCAACTACCTCTTGGATTTGGTGAAGATCCTCCGTGTTGTACATTTTGTCTTCGCTGTAACTACCTGGGAAATATAACAACCTTTGATCACGTGGAGAACAACTTCTCCACGAACTCATCATGCTCACCGTTTTAACTACCCTTTTTTTTCGTACGTCTGTGATTGGTGGTTATATATATTTGCTGGGCCAGGAAAAAAAATATAATGAGAGAGACGATTATTTTTTAAACAGAGTAAAATTTCCAAGATGGCTGCTGTTCTAAATCGTAAACCATGAAGAAGATTGAGGTCAAAGGTTCCATGACATTAGCCGCCAGATAATACTAATGGGGAAGGTGGCCCCTGATTGAAAACTAGCTTTAAATTATTTTTTTAAAATATATTTACAAAAATAAATAATTATTTTTAATGTTATTATATCAAAATGATATAAAATATAAAAAAATAATTTAAAATAGAGAATAAAAACATTTTTTTTCATATTTTTTTTAAATAATTCTGAAATACCATGAAAATAACATCTCCATGTAGCACATCGATCGCCAACGTTTTATTTAATTCGAGACGGTTTTTAAATCGAATCATAAAATATATTAACATGGTTAATTTTACTGAATTGACCTTACTATCCCTGTTAAATCTAGCATAAACTTGACAATATCATCTCTAAAATATTTTAATATATTTTTAAAAATAAAAAATACCAAACAATCTCTTCCATCTAAGGTTGTAAAATCCGTTCCGGGTACTGTTCCGGTTTTTTGTTTGGAACGGAACGTTTCGGTTTCGGTGCGTTCCGACGTTCCGTTCCGGCGTTCCGTTCCGGTTTTGTACTGATCATATTTATTTAATTATATATATGAAAAAAATAAAATATTAATTTAACAAGTATAATTTAAATTCAAGATGAATGAACTTTAAATTATACAATACAAACATAATCTCAAAATTAGAAACATCTTTAAAATTCCAAAATATTATGAAAGTAAAATGTTCTAAAATAAAAGAAAAATACATCAAACATCTTCTACATCATTAATATAAAAATATTAGAATTTCTTATTATGCATCCCAAAAAAATAGTAAATACCATAGTAAGATAATTACAAAGAGAATAGTACTGAAAATCATATGTTCAAAAAGAAAAGAAAAAAACAGATTTTGAAAAAAAAAATAAGTAAAATTCGGAACACAATATGATATAAATAAAAAATTATAAAATCGTAAGTAAAATATTTCTAAATACAATACAACATAATTATGACTATAAAACTTCATTAGTTAAGGTTCATATATAATTTAAAAAAATTTAAAAATACATTACAAAACAATTTAAAAATAAAAAACAAAACAATTACTGATTTCAAGAGTGATTCCATGATATATATATATATATATAATTTTTCTCAATAAATTTCTTTTAATATTAAAAGTGCATCATAATCCCATTTACAAATTTACATATTTTTGTTCATACCAATCGTGTATTCAACAAACAATCTTACACGTTAAATTTACAAGGATTTCTCCTTTATATCACAAACATTCAATATTATGAAATTTACATCCATGACTTTCCCAAACATAACTCATAATATCTTATACTCACCCTCAAAACAATCACATCATTTCATCAATTTAAACTAAGCTCTCATATTTCATTTAGTACAAACACTACCCTTGTCAACATACTCAAAAACATTTTAAATTTACTTCCACAAATTAACCCTTTAACCAATTTGAGACAATATTCACATATCATAACAAATATTTTCCAAGCAAAATCCCTTATACTAATACGTTAAATAAACATAAAATCTCACAATTCTAATTTTGTTTCAAGCAATAATTTACTATATGTTGTTCCGGGATCGCAGAAGCCTTAGCGTATGGATTTATAGTTCATGATAAAATTACAAGTAGTTTGATGGGAGAATAAAAACAAGTGTCTAATTTACTTGAATTATTAATTACATTTTATTATTATAATTATTAAATATTTAAAAAACAATACACACACACACACACACTTTAAAGTAATTTTACAAGTTAAAAACAATATGAAAAGCTTGGTAACCAAACACTTGAAACTATTTTTCATTAACCTCAAACTCAACCATAATTTTAACCAAACACTTTAAAAATTATTTTGAATCGTAGTTAAAGTTACATGAAATTATTTTTTTTTAAATCTCAACCACAAAAGCAAAATTAATATCAAACACACCTGAAATTCTTTGTAGTCGGATGATAATGCAGGAATTTATTTTGTTAGCAACTAGAAATTGGCTCACTTGCCATTAGCGCTCGAATCATATGTAATTTTTAAAGTAAAAAAGGAAAGTGACAACATTTTTATCTTGAAAAAAAATCTTTTATTGTAAATAAAAAAGTTAATGTGTGTTTAATAAAATAAATCAATAATTATATATTTAACTTAATAAATTTATATTTTCATGAGCGATCTAATGATGTTGAAGAAAAATAAAGACTAAATTAGAAAGCTAACAGATAAATAAATATTAATGCACCTGATCTCATGTTGTGAAGAGTTATTTGAAAATAATAATAATCTAAATTCTATTGAACAAAATAATTTGATAGTATAATCCTTCCTTTTCTTATTAATATATTTTTCTCAACAAAGAAATATAGTTTTTTAGCAATTTAATAATAATAATAATAATTTATTATTGAAGAAATACAAATCACAATAAGCCATACAAAAAATGCAATCAATAATTTTAGAAAAAATAATTTTATTCTTCAACTGATATTTGTTTTACATATTTCAAAGTTATTTATTTTTATAAAAAAATAATTTTAAAAATATATAAAATGGGCTGAATATTAAAAGACTAGGTATGTCTTAACCAAAAATTAATTTTAAACTTACTTTCACCCATAAACATCCTTATCATGTTATCAAATCAATTTATCAGCTCAATATATCTCCAAATCATATAAAATCAATGAGTAAAATAATTTTTTTTATGATCCTCGATCTATTTTTCTTAGCAAGATTAAGGTCAAAAAACATTTTATTAGAACTCTCCTCGCCGAATGAAACTCATTGATATGAATATTAATATTTTTTTATTTTGTTAAATATGATTAATCGATAAATTTTTATTTTCTTTCAAGATCCGATGTGTTCTATAAAGTGAGATTTGATTTGGATAAGGCTACATGACGTCAGCTACTCTCCTGACATCATCGACGTCTATAAAGGCGTTAAGACTTTGAACTTTGAAGAATGTAAGAATAAAAAATGGTCCCCACTTCACCAACCCCCTCACTGATCCCACATGCTTTGGCTTCGGTAGTTCGGTTCCACCATTTTTCAGTTTGATTAATGGTCACGTGTCTATTAGCAGACGCCATAGTGGAGATGTGGTTATTTTTTAAATTATTATTTATTTAAAAATATATTAAAATAATATATTTTTTATTTTTTAAAAATTATTTTTTTATCAGCACATTAAAATAATTTAAAAATATTAAAAATTAATGTAAAATAAAAATATAAAATTTTCATTTTTTTAAAAGTATTTACGAAATACACCCCCAAACAGCCCCTAAGTTGGTTTTTAAATATATTTTTTATTTAAAAATATATTAGAATAATATTGTAATTTTTTTTTATACAACATATAAAAATATTTTTTAAAAAAAAACTTAATTTAAAATAAAAAATTAAAGTTTGATTTTTTTTAAAAATATTTTTAAAATGAAATACCAAACAAGCATTAGAATTTCTTCTTGGTTGCTAATCAAGAGATTTGTTTTTTTCATATATAGTGATGGTTTAGTGCTGTAATTTAAAAATATTCTTAAAATTATTATTTTTAAATATTTTTAGATCGTTGATTAAAGTATAATTTTTTAAAAATTAAAAAATATTATTTTAATATATTTTTAAATAAAAAATATTATTTTAGTATATTTTTAAATAATAAATATTTTAAAAAATAATTTTAAAACACTAAACAAGAAATAATTCTTAACTATGAAACTGGTATCCCCACCACCGACCTTAACCAACCTCCGCCCATAGTTTCACTGGTATCACCACCACCGACCTTCACAAACCATGCCAGCAGTGGTCGCAAAGCGGTAGCTCTCTTTAAATATCCCATAAGCTCGAACACCGTTCTTCATCTTGACAGACTCCTCTTGATTTCCTTTCCCCCATCTTCATCTTGCGTTTCTTTCTCTTAAAACGTAAGTCTCAATTGAAACTAAGCGCAAGTGATATACAGGATCTGCTTAGTGTGCTCTGCTCTTACTGATTTGTTTGTTGCAAATATGTTTTTCTGTGTTTTCTGTTAGTCCCATTTAGACTTTAATGATGTTTGAGGTACCTGATTTTTTCCCATCTCGTTCTGGGATTCGATGATCTCATTCAGATTCAATCTTTTACTTCATTGCGTTGGATCCGATTTGAAGTAGAAAGTGGTTTTTTGTTTTTGTTAAAGTGAGAACGAATGCATGGTACATGGTTTATGCTTTTTGCCGATAGAGAAAATGAATTCTAAAGTCAAAATCTTGGAGGAAACCATTCCTGAATTCACGCATTAGAAGTTGATTGCATTTTTGGGTTTCATTTCTTTGTTGTGTTTCGCAATCTGTATTAATTGTTTGCTACTGGTGACGTGCTGTCTTGTACAAAGTAGCTGAATTTTGCAATTGAAAATTGTTTTCTATATAATGAACAAAGTAGCTGAAACTTGTTCTCTAATTGGAAATCGTTTTCTATATAACGGACCGGATTAGTTTTTGCAGATTAAATGCTATTTTAGAGTTAAGTTTTGATAGATCTTTGGTAGATTGAATGTTTGGATCAAGAAAAACTGAATCTTGATTTTGGTGTGGCATTAGAAGCAGTAAAATGGCATCACACATTGTTGGATATCCTCGCATGGGCCCCAAGAGGGAGCTAAAGTTTGCCCTGGAATCTTTCTGGGATGGGAAGAGCAGTGCTGGGGATTTGCAAAAAGTTGCAGCTGATCTCCGGGAATCCATCGGGAAGCAGATGGCTGATACTGGGATCAAATACATCCCGAGCAACACCTTCTCCTGCTATGACCAGGTGCTCGACACCACCGCAATGCTCGGCGCAGTGCCACCAAGATATGGATGGAATGGTGGTGAGATTGGATTCGATGTTTATTTCTCAATGGCTAGAGGAAATGCCTCTGTACCTGCCATGGAAATGACCAAGTGGTTTGACACCAACTAGTAAGTGACACCTCCTCCTCGTACTTTGGTATTGTGACTAGTTCTGTCGTTTAATATGATAATTGTGTTTCGAACAAAAGAAAGAAATGGTTGCTGAACTATTTGATGATGTTTTGATCCAGCCATTTCATTGTCCCCGTATTGGGTCCTGATGTCAAGTTCTCATATGCTTCTCACAAAGCAGTGACAGAATATAAGGAGGCTAAGGAAGTAAGTTCTCTGTTTCTATATAATATCAGTGCTAGACGTCTAATAGTTCATGCATTGCTAAATTGGATATTTAATCTTCATGATCTGTCAACTGCTAGTATAAATGCAACATAAACAGAGTTAGGGCACAGCTGCAAGGTTTGCAAAATGATATTTGATTTGCTTTCAATCTCAAAATCGAAGTTCAGAGTATTGCTGAAATGTTGATAGAATCATTTTGAAATCTTTTTGTTGGTCTATTTCAAGGCCATCTAATTTTCAGAGTGATCTGACATTGTTATGGAATTTGGAGAGCCTATACTCACAATGATGTTATACTTGTTTCTTGATATTAAATTCCTGAGGGCACTACCTGACAAATTCCGTATAAACTGATTGTTTTTCTCTCTTTTGCAGCTTGGAGTAGACACTGTACCAGTCCTTGTTGGCCCAGTCTGCTACTTGTTATCCAAACCTGCAAAGGGTGTGGAGAAAAGCTTTTCTCTCCTCTCCCTTCTCGGAAAAATCCTTCCAATCTACAAGTAAATAAAAGATATTCTGCATTTATCATTGATTGGATCTCTACATGTTTATTGGTGTAATAATTCCATTACTATCTTCAGGGAGGTTATTACTGAGCTTAAAGAAGCTGGTGCATCCTGGATCCAGTTTGACGAGCCTACACTCGTGATGGATCTGGAATCTCACAAATTGCATGCATTTACTGAGGCCTATTCTGCACTAGAGTCAACTCTATCCAGCTTGAATGTTCTCATCGAAACCTACTTCGCCGATATTCCTGCCGAGCAATACAAGACCCTCACCTCTTTGAAGGGTGTTACTGCTTTTGGTTTTGATCTGGTTCGTGGAACCAAGACCCTTGACTTGATCAAGGGTGATTTCCCTGAGGGAAAATATCTCTTTGCTGGAGTGGTAGATGGAAGGAACATCTGGGCCAATGATCTTGCTGCTTCTTTGAGCACCCTTGAAACTCTTGAGGGCATTGTCGGAAAAGGTAGTTTTTCTTCTTTTTCTTGCATGCTTTTTTGGAACAATGATAAACATGTTTGAAGTAATGTACTAATTCATGTTTTATCTGCACAGACAAGCTTGTTGTCTCCACTTCCTGCTCACTTCTCCACACTGCTGTTGATCTTGTCAATGAGACCAAGCTTGACAAGGAAATCAAATCATGTCTTGCATTTGCTGCTCAGAAAGTTGTTGAAGTAAATGCATTGGCCAAGGCTTTGGCTGGTCAAAAGGACGAGGTATCTTCGTTCTGTCCATGCTTGAATAACTATGAAGAGTTGTTGCAGGGTTGGCCCGCAGAGTTTCTCTTCTTATTTTATACTTTTGATTTTTTTATCATCACCGAAAGTCTCATTTTTGTGGTTCCATGTTCAGGAAATCTTCTCTGCTAATGCTGCTGCCCAGGCCTCAAGAAAGTCCTCCCCACGAGTCACCAATGAGGCTGTTCAAAAGGCTGATGAACTTTGCTAGATTTGTTTTTGCTTTGATTCTTTCAAGCAGGGGTTTTTCTTTTGTATTTATTTTGATTTTCTGATCTGGCCTGTGCAGGCTGCTGCTTTGAAGGGTTCTGATCACCGCCCGATGAAGGGAATGCTTACAGGCCCTGTCACCATTCTCAACTGGTCCTTTGTCCGCAATGATCAACCCAGGTATAGAAAACAAAAGGAGCAGGATAGGGAAAATAAGATGCAGAAAGATGGTGCTTCTGCTGGTTTATCTTTCATAATTTCAATCTGGTTTACATTTTCCCATTTTCAGATTCGAGACCTGCTACCAGAGTGCTTTGGACATGAAGGATGAAGTTGAGGATCTCGAGAAGAACGACACCACCCAGGTTTGTTGTGCACTTTGCTCGGAATCTCACAGCTCGGATTCAAGTTGTGTGTCTCTTTCCCGAACGCTTTTCATTTATTTGGTCGCTCACTCTTTCTAATCTCTGCAGATCCACACTCACATGTGCTACTCCAACTTCAATGACATTATCCATTCGATCATTGACATGGATGCCGATGTGATCACCATCGAGAACTCTCGCTCCGACGAAAAGCTTCTCTCAGTGATCCCAATACAAAGACTCATCCCAGCCCAAATGAAAGAGAAACGGGATAAGGGTCTTTGCTTCAAATGTGACCATAAGCAGGGTCCAGGCCATAGGTGTGGAGGGCCGAAATTATTCCTAATCCAAGAGACCAAAGGCGACAGAGACCCGATCAACAACACAGAGGATTACGCTCCAAAGTGGTACCTTCCAAAAGAGCTAAAGGAAGAAATTGGAATATCCCCTCCTAAAACTATGAGGGTAAAAATCATGGTGAATAGCCATGAATATATAGCCCTGATCGACACTGGGAGTAACCACAATTTCCTCCAACCTTGGGTAGCCCGAGAAGTAGGGTTGAAAATCATCAAACATGATTGCAATGAGGTTCGCATAGCCGATGGCTCAATAATGTACAGTGAAGGGAGCTGCCCAGAATTTAAGTTTGTAATCCAAGGGTGTCAATTTGCTACCCCGGCGTACATCCTCCGTATGTATGGATGTGACGTGATATTAGGGATACAATGGCTGAAGGGATTAGGGTGGCCGATAGATAAATGGGACTTCGCGTCATTAAAAATGCAATTAACGCATGGGGGCAAGACAATCCAAATTAAAGGGGTGGACACTGAAGAATCAGAGGTATTTAGGATACAATGTTTATTTTTTTCCTCGACATTATATATATTGTGTATATGTTTCTTCTTTCCATATATATTGTATTGTTTTTCTCCCGACAAGTCTTTGATAGCCATTGAAGTACCATGTGAAGAAAAGTCAACGGAATGAATGTCATTACCAGTTTGTGCAATCACTTTCCGATGTTCATGTATTTAGCTCGACGGTTCTTCCGATTCCTCAACTAAATTTCCCACAAATGTCTTTGCTGAATATAACAAATCATGAACTGAATTCTTCAAACCAATTTCATCACCGAAAGTCTCATTTTTGTGGTTCAATGTTCAGGAAATCTTCTCTGCTAATGCTGCCGCCCTGGCCTCAAGAAAGTTCTCCCCACGAGTCACCAATGAGGCTGCTCAAAAGGCTGTATGAACTTTGCTAGATTTGTTTTTGCTTTGATTCTTTCAAGCAGGGGTTTTTCTTTTGTATTTATTTTGATTTTCTGATCTGGCCTGTGCAGGCTGCTGCTTTGAAGGGTTCTGATCACCGCCCGATGAAGGGAATGCTTACATGCCCTGTCACCATTCTCAACAGGTCCTTTGTCCGCAATGATCAACCCAGGTATAGAAAACAAAAGGAGCAGGATAGGGAAAATAAGATGCAGAAAGATGGTGCTTTCTGCTGGTTTATCTTTCATAATTTCAATCTGGTTTACATTTTCCCATTTTCAGATTCGAGACCTGCTACCAGATTGCTTTGGTCATTATGGATGAAGTTGAGGATCTCGAGAAGAACGGTATCACAGTTATCCATATTGACGAGGCTGCTTTGAGAGAGGGTTTGCAGGGTCCAGGCCATAGGTGTGGAGGGCCGAAATTATTCCTAATCCAAGAGACCAAAGGCGACAGAGACCCGATCGACAACACAGAGGATTACTTTTCAAAGTGGCACCTTCCAAGAGAGGTAAAGGAAGAACTTGGAATATCCCCTCCTGCAATCAGTAGAAGCCCAAGCCCTAAAACTATGAGGGTAAAAATCATGGTGAATAGCCATGAATATATAGCCCTGATCGACACTGGGAGTACCGATAATTTCCTCCATCCTCGGGTAGCCCAAGAAGTGGGGTTGAAAATCATCGAAGATTATCCCATTAAGGTTCACTTAGCCGATGGCTCAGTAATTTACAGTGGAGGGAGCTGCCCAGAATTTAAGTTTGTAATCCAAGGGTGTCAATTTGCTACCCCGGCGTACATCTTCCATGTGTATGGATGTGACGTGATATTAGGGGTACAATGGCTGAGGGGATTAGAGCGGCCGCCACATGAATGGGACTTCATTTCATTAACAATGGAAGTAACGCATGGGGGCAAGACATTCCAAATTAAAGGGGTGGACGCTGAAGAATCAGAGGTATTTAGCTAGGGATACAATGTTTCTTTTCTTCCTCGACATTAGATATATTGTGTATATGTTTCTTCTTTCCATGTATGTTGTATTGTTTTTCTCCCGACAAGTCTTTGATAGCCATCGAAGCACCTTGTGAAGAAAAGTCAACGGAATGAATAATCACTTTCCGATGTTCATGTATTTAGCTCGACGCTTCTGCCGATTCCTCAACTAAATTTCCCACAAATGTCTTTGCTGAATATAACAAATTATGAACTGAATTCTTCAAACCAATTTCATCAACAAATCAAATAAGTTCAATAGTACGGCTGATGCCCCGCCAATTTCACATCCTCGAATCCACCTCGCCTTCGAGGCACCTTCCCTCGGCGCCGCCTTGCCTTCGAAGCACCTTACCTCCCGATTCCACCTTCCCTTTGAAGTTGTTCTATTGGATTAACGCGATGGATTGGTGCTAATTGGCTATAGCCTTAAAGCATGCATCTCTACATCACTAATTAGCCCCATAAATAAAATCATATCGTTGAAATAAAACTAGAAAATAAAGATAATTACTGATGATCATTAGCCAGTACTAGGTTATACAATTTAAAAACATCACTATTATTATTAGTTTATTTTCAACGCTATGTGGGGGGATTTTTTTTTCTTATATATTATTATTATCAACATAAAAAAAGTATAGGTATCATTGATAATTTTCTTATCATAAGAAATACAAATATAAATTAAAAAGTTTATATTTAAATTTAATAAAATAAATCAAAATTATATGTACTAATAATAGATAAATATTTTTTTTATTTGACTATCAATATAAAAAGTATAGATATAAAGAAACTCGAATCTCGACTACTCATTAGCATTCCTCAAAAATAAATGTATATTTAACTTAATTTAAAAAAATTGAAACAACCCCAGTTAAGAAAAAAGAAGAGAAAAAAAGTTGTAGCATCTTATGTTTTTTTTAGTGTTTGTTTAAGAATATGATTGATGTCCCCAAGAAATGTGATGTGATGACAGAAAGCTTGTGATCTTCACAACAAGTTCCAAGTTCGAGTTAGGACATGAATCCCTTAAAAGAGTCTGGAATAACTGTAATTTTATTTCTTCACCCTGGATTCACAAAGTGTATTTTTTCGTAAGGTGAGGTTATTGATGTTACTTTTCATAGTGCTTTTTCATTAATAAATATATTAAAATGATATTTGTTTTTTTGTTTTTTTAAGAATTATTTCTAACATCAAAACATCTAAAAATACCAATTTTTTTTTTTTTTTTTTTAATAAAAATTAAAGCTTTTCAAAAACACAATTTCAAATGGTTTCCAAACGACATTCCTAGTTTGGAAAAAAAAAATCAATCAATGCAAATGCAAGCAAGCAACTAGCAAGAATGCTTCTTGACATTTTCTCTAGAAAATCATAAGATAGCCCTTCCCCTCCCTTCCCCAGGAAGGTATTGACCGACAAAGAGTCCCACAACACACGTGCGCGTGCGAGCGTGCGTCTCTCTCTCTCTCTCTCTCTCTCTCTCTATATATATATATATATATATATATATATATATATATATATTCACACACACACAGACACAACTGATCAGTCACAGGCAGTGGCAATAATAACACAAGAACAGAGAGCATGAATAACAAAAGAGTAATGTACAAATCACAGCTTCAAGAAGTGTGTCAGCAGAGAGGATGGGCGTTGCCTACCTATCAAGTCACTAAACAAGGCCACGATCACCACCCTCTGTTTTACGCCACGGTCACCGTCAACTCCGCCCTCTTTTCCACTCCTTTCCCCTCATCCTCCTCGAAGAAAGCTCAGAGCGACGCTGCTAAACTCGCCTACAACCACTTCTCCTCCACCTCCCGCCCTTCCTCCTCCCCCCCTCTTTCTGGCGGTAATTGAATTCCCTTGTGCCCCTCTTGTTGCTGGTTGTTTGCGCTTTAGTTGCACTGTATCGGAAATTATCAGACTTTTTTAGGTTCATCATTTCAATGAAATGGGATTACTTTGTAAATCAATGTTTGATTAGGAATGAATGCTTGCATAATAACATTCGATTATTATAATTTATTTATTTTTTGTTAATGGAATGCATTGAAACAGCCTGCAATCATGAAGCTTTATATGATTTATAATTCTAGCGGTGCTTCTGCCTTATTTACACCGCATCAAGAAATGAAGAAACTGATGCTAAGCTGAAGTTAAGTTTCTGCAGGTTGTTCGAGTGGAAGCGCTGGGGTGGATACTCGTCTATCTCCCGGAGGGACTTCGCAATTCAACCTCCGAGATACAACTCAACTGTCGAATCAAGCCGTGGAGAATTCCGAAAATGATGAGAGTTTTGGGGGTGAGATCAAATTTAGCTTTGAGTTTTTTTTTCTTGCAAAATCATTACCGTTTCTTAGTGCTGGAGTGAAGTTTTCTGGATGTGCTTTGTACTCGTGATTGCATTCCAAAATGGCAACCAATTGTTATGTAAACAACACGATTTCCTCTCTAAATTTACAGGCATTCAAACAGGTTATATATATACACAGCATCTCTAAGAAATATCAAACAGGTTCATACTCTTGATTTGAAAATTTGAGTTAAAAATCTCAAACATCTTGCCTTTACACAATTTATACTGATACAATCCCTTAGTTTGTGTTGTATGCATTTTAGCTTTACAAATCCATGAAAATCCTTGATTGTTGAAGATGGTTTAGATCACAACTCTTGCTTTCCAGCCATACTTGTGGTGAATGGACTCCCCCCCCCCATGCCAAAAATCTCAACAAATAGAGCTCGAGGAAGTCCTTTTAAGATGCTACTAAGCTTGCTCTGATAACTTCTCTTTATAAGGGTTTATTTCCCTCGTGTCCCATACAATACTTTTTTCGGGGAACACAGGATGGAGGTTTAAACATAAGAATCTCGACTTCAACTGTTGTACAAGTCTTTTCTTTGTTTATAATTGTTATTATTGTATGTGTGCTCTGGACAATATGCTGCATGTGATCAGAATCATTGTTTTGTAATTGTGTAATTTAATTCATTTGGTAGCTTATAGGTTTGTAATTTGTATTGTATAGTATAAAAAGGGGAAAGGAGGGTGTTTTATATTTGACACAATTATCTTAATTTTTCCCCTGGCTTGCAGGAATGCAGCAGCAGCTGTTCAAAAACCAGCTGCAAAACTATGCTCAGAAGAGAAACTTCACTCTGCCCGAGTATTCTTGCGAGCGTGTTGGTCCTGCTCATGCTACTCGCTTTAAGTGCAGGGTCACAGTAGATGGACAAACCTACGAGAGCCGGGAATATTTTCCCACACTGAACAAAGCTGAACATGCAGCTGCAAAAGCTGCATTGATGTCATTGTTGCCGAACGGAGTTGAAGAGGTTATATTTCTAAGATTGTTATCAATTCATCGTGGAGATGCAAAAATATGTTGCTATGTTTTTGTTTGCATCTTTTAGACACATGATTACACCTTTTTTTATGTAATTTATTGTTTTCTTTTTAGGATGAGTCCCGTTATAAGAATCTTTTACAAGATTTGGCTCAAAGAGAAGGTTATGGCTTGCAAACTTATTGTACAGAGAAATATGGTGAAGCTCATGCGCCTATCTTCGTTTCAACAGTGGAGATAGAAGGAGAAATCTTTACCGGTGCCGAAGCGAAAACAAAAAAGCAAGCAGAGAGGAGTGCAGCAAAGGTTGCATACACAGCTCTCAAACAGGTAGTTTCATTTTATGATTTATTTTATCTTATTTAGTCTTTAATGCTCTAGGTGCCCTGTAAACCCTGCCTGCCCAAAATCTTAAACCTGTGTGAAGTAGAAGTAGCGTGATTTCCCAACAGAAAAACAATAAATTAAGAGAAAAGTTTTTTTACCAAGGATGAAAATTCTCAGTTAATTAGCACAAAAACTCAAATGAAATAAAAGATAAATTGTAATTGAAAGAGAAGTGGGTGAATTCATGGGAATTTGTTGAAAAAGGCTCACAAATTCGGATCAATTAGTTGTGATAAGAGATCCCTTTTTTTAAATGAAATTCTTTTCATGATTTTTGATAAGGAATTGGAAATCCCAGTTTTTGAATTGTTAGAGTTTATGTAAATTTGAATTGCAATGCCAAATTGTGTGATTTTTGGGTTAGTTGTGGTTTAAATGACATGATTAAGGATTAACTAAAGAAGAATCAAAAACCAATTATAAAAACTTAGATAACAAGTGACAAAAGGCTTGCGATATGCATAGCAGGTCTTGAGTTCGAGGCAGGGCGTGCATCTCTTAATAAGAGCCCTGGAATAGCCGGGGTTTTACTCGCTTACTTGGGCTTACAAAGTGCACTTTCCGGGGGTGGGGTTTCCTCGCATCAAAAAAATAAAAGATTTGGTTAGGTCTTAGGAGTTGCGGTAGTAAAAAAAATGCATGTGTGTTCTCTTTGTCAAAGCCAATTGGTGCATACGAATGATCAAATGTGTTTTTGGCATCATTGAAAAATAAATTGAGTTCTTGTGTTATAATGGCTGAATAGGCTAAGATTATGCAATTGTTTATGGTAATGTTTTGTTGCTAAATAAATAAAAAAAATGTGTGTTCTTGGCCAACAGGATGTTAATTTATTATCTCTGAGTTGAGAATCGTAGGAAAGACATCTTAGGAGCACACCAAATACGAGCTTCAGGTAAATGGTTCACCCCTATATACATATTTTTGAGTTGCTCTTGTAAATGTTAGATTCCGAATACAAGTGTTCATCGGCGAAAAATCGATACGAAAAGAAATACGTTTTCGGGGTGGGAAAGCTGATGCCGGCGAGGCCGAAAAAAACCAGATATTGAATGAAATATGCTTTCTGGATGGGGGAGAAACCAGATATTGAATGGATCATATTTTTGTGGGGGCTAGAAAATTAATATCTCATGAAATATCTTTAAAGGAAATTCATCCACTAAAAGGAGGATGAAGTGAAATTGATAAATATTATATACTCATTAAGATAACTATAGATTTTATGCTGCTGACCATCCTTACATATATCTCTTGCAGGAGGTTCTTCTCATTTGCCACCTCCTTCTTGACTCCAGGCTCGAGTTTTCTTAGTTTTGGGTAGTAATTATTATGTGAAAATTGTAGTAATTATGTAAATATATATGTACTTGATGAGATATAATTATGTATTCGATGAGATTGTTGGATGGTGAGCTTGATGAAACCATGTTTGACACAACGATTTTCTATATAGTTTTATATATTAATGTTAAAAATGATTTTTAAAAATAAAAAAATATTATTTTAATGTATTTTTAAAAGAAAAACAATTTTAACGAACATTTATCTGAACTTCTTGCCGATCACAAGAAGCTCGTCGGAGCTCTGCACCTCTCTCCCGTGCTTGCCATGCCCAATAAGCTGTTAAGAGCAAAACTCCTGTGATCTCAGTTTAAAGGGGTTGAGAGTGTGGTTGTGGTTGTTTTTTAAAATAATTTTTATTCAGAAATGTATTAAAAATTTATATTTTATTTTTTAAAAATTATTTTGGATATTAGCACATCAAAATAATCTAGAAATATCAAAAATAATTAATTTAAAATTTAAAATATTTTTTTAAAAAAAATACTTTTAGAACGCAATGTCAAGCACCCTGCCTGCACGTCACTTTGCTTTTCCTCGACTGCACCTCGCCTTCGAAGAGGGTGTTTGGGAGTGCTTTTAGAAAGTGTTTTTGAAAAAAATTAAAAATATTTTATATTTATGTTTTACTTTAAATTATTTTTTTAAATATTTTTATATCATTTTGATGTGATGATATTAATAATTTTTTTTTAAATATTATTTTAATATATTTTTAAACAATTTAAAAAAAATAACCACAACTATATTCTCAAATAATCACGAATCATCGCACCTCGACTGCGCCACGCCTTTAAAGCACCTTACCTTCGAAGTTCTTTTGCTTGTTTCCACCCAAGATTTTTTAATATGTAATATAATTATTAGTAAAAACAAGGCGAACTAGTTAATATTATGTTTTAAAAAAAAATTAAATATTTTTTATTTTATTTGAAATTAATTTTTTGATATTTTTATATTATTTTTATGTATTAATTTCAAAAATAATTGTTAAAATATATATAAAAAAGTTTTTTTAATATATTTCTAAACCCCATATAAAAAAGGAAAAAATATGGTTGCGCTCGAAAATTCAGTAACAATTGTAGTATTTACCAACGGGGGCGTGAGTCGACTGGTAGGGGGTCCTCCCAGCTTAACCAAGGTCTCGAGTTCGAGCCTTGGGTATGCAGCTGCTTTAAAACTCGCTTGGGAGAGCTTTGCTGCCCTTAAGGGTCCTACCAGCTCGAATCCGGATTAGTCGGCAATGGCTGGATTACCGGATGGTTTATACCAAAAAAACAATTGTAGTATTTTCTTAGCGATGAATATATTAAAATAAAATTTATTTTTGATTTTGTTTGGACCGCAAAAAAAGAATAAAACATTAAAATAGAATCATATTCCTAGTAGGGAATCAACTTCGAAAGCAAGCTGAAGAAAGAATGATTCTTGACATGAGAGAAGAATAAAAAAAGAAGAAGCAACCTTCCCTTCCATTCCAAAAATTCACACAGTCCGTACAAGTTCGTGGATGCATTCTATATATACCTGCATGATTCAGAGGCAGAGGCAGAGCACATACCGCCATGTCCAAATCAAAGCTTCACTTACTTTGCCAGCAGAGAGGATGGGACTTGCCTACCTATGAAGTTAACAAACAAGGCCACGATCACAACCCTCTCTTCTACGCCACCGTCACCGTCAACGCCTCCTCCTTCTCCACTTCCTCCCCCTCCTCCTCCTCCAAGAAAGCGAAGAGCGATGCCGCTGAACTCGCCTTGAACCACTTCTCCCTCCCCGCCCCCTCCCTTTCTGCTGGTAATTGAATCCCTGTTGTCTCTTTTAATGAAGTGAAACCACTTTGTGAATCAATGTCTGATTAACAATGAATGCTTGCATGATTGATAACATTTGATTATTATGATTCATTTATGTTCTGAATGATTGATTGATTGATGCCTGTAGTCATGAAGCTTTATATGATAAATCAATCTAGTGGTGGCGCTTCTGCCTTATTTAGACCGAATCAAGAAATGAAGAAACTGATGCTATGCTGGAGTTTCGCTTCTGCAGGTTGTTCGAGTGGAAGCGCTGGGGCGAATACTCGTCCCTCTACCGGAGGGACTTTGCAGTTGAACCAACAAGATGCAAAGCCAACTCACCTGTCCAATGAAGCCGTGGCAGCTTCCAAAAACGATGAGAGTTTGGAAGGTGAGAGCAAATTTAGCTTTGAATTTTTTATTTTCTTGCAAAATCATCACCGTTTCTTAGTGCTAGAGTGGAGATTTTCCATTTATTGTTATGTGAGGTGCATAATAAATTGTAATCTGTAACTGGGTCCTAAAAAATGGTCATATTGGGGTTCGATGGCCTGTTTGGCAATGGAGCATAATGGCAGTGCACTTGAAACAAGGTTTTTCTCCCCCAGTTTCTCTTCCTGCATCTTTCCTCTTCACTGGAACCTTCTCTCTGTAGCCGCTTTAATTCATTCACAAACTGTAAACCAAAACCCACTGCTTCATACCTGAACAATAGGGTTCAACTCTTGATTTGAAAATTTGATTTAAAATCTCAAATATGTTGCCTCTACACAATTTAAATTGATAGCATCCCTTAGTTTGTGCTGTATACATTTTAGCTTTGTAAATTTAAAGTTTTACTTTGATTGATCTATATATATGTATATCTTTGATTACTTTTGTGTCTTGTTAAATATGTTAAGTTTTGGAATAAGTTTTTCTTTTTCATCTTTTAAATTTGACAGATCTGTGTGTAACTTTGACTACTTCGATTAAATTTTCACAACGATTTTGAAATCCACTCTTGCTATGTTTATGACTTTGCTTGGGACAGGATATTGTTTTCTTCTTCTGATGGATTTAGCTCTTTTGTTGTTTGACGTTTACCTTAGGTTTTTGATATTATACGACTATACATCGAGCCTCGAACTATTTATGAAAATTCTTGATTGTTGAAGATGGTTTAGATCACGGCTCTTGCTTTCCATCCATACTTGTGGTGAATGGACTCTTCCCATGCCAAAATCCCAACAAATAGAGCTACAGGAAGTCCTTTTAAGATGCTACTAAGCTTGCTCTGATAACTTCTCTTTATAAGGGTTTATTTCCCTTGTGTCCCGTACAATACTTTTTTCGGGGAGCACAGAATGGAGGAAAACATAAGAATCTCGACTTCAACTGTTCTACAATTCGTTTCGTTGTTTATAATTGTTATTGTATATGTGCTCTGTACTCAGTGGTGCCTCGCTTGGCTGCTGACAATCTGCTGCATGTAATCAGAATCATTGTTTTGTGACTGGATAATTTAATTCATTCGGTAGCTTATAGGTTTGTATTGTATAGTATAAAAGGGGAAAGGAGGTTGTTTTATATTTGACGCGCTGTTGGCTGCCAAGTTATGGCCGCAGACAAAGAAACTGAATTCTGATTGAAGAAGGTAGTAGCATCACCTGACCATGGAAACTTGATATTGAATCACCTTATTTTGTGTCTTAAATAACACCCCTGTTTGTTTTGTGTTTTCATGTCAAGTCAATATTTGACACATTCATCTGAATTTTCTCCTGATTTACAGGTATGCAGAACCTGTTCAAAAACCAGCTGCAAACCTATGCTCAGAAGAGAAACTTCACTCTGCCCAAGTATTCTTGCGAGCGCGTGGGTCCTCCTCATGCTCCTCTCTTTAAGTGCAGGGTCACAGTAAATGGACAAACCTATGAGAGTCGAGAGCAATTTCCCATATTGAACAGAGCTGAACAGGCAGCTGCAAAAGCTGCATTGAGTTCATTGTTGCCAAATGGAGTTGAAGAGGTTATTTTTCTAAGATTGTTATCAATTCATCATGGAGATGCAAAAATATGCTGGTAATTTGTTGTTTTCTTTTTAGGATGAGTCTTTCTATAAGAATCGTTTACAAGATTTGGCTCAGAGAGAAGGTTATGGTTCACCAACTTATAGTACAGAGAAATCTGGTGACGCTCATGCGCTTACCTTCGTTTCAACGGTGAAGATAAAAGGAGAGATTTTTACAGGACAAGGAGCCAAAACTAAGAAGGAAGCAGAGATGAGTGCAGCAAAGAATGCATACACAGCTCTAAAACAGCGTACTTATATTATATGCTTTATTTATATCTTATTTAGTGTTTCATGATTTAGGTACCCAATTAATCAACTTATTGGTATGAAGACATTCTTACTATATCTTCTAAATTCATACTCATTTTTATGATTAACATATGCCCTTCATAGTTCTTGTAAGCTTTTTACCAACACGAGCGGAATAGAGCTGCCGCAAAGTTTTAAAACTAATTATAAAGTAAAGAATATATTGTAATGGTTGATCAGATTGTATGGTTTTTTTTGGTCAGGTTGCCAAGCCCAAGAAGCTGTCGGAGAAACGCAGTTATCAGCCTCAAGCGTGCGTGCAGGTCTCACTGCTTTTTTTCAACAAAATACCCAGCCTAAATTGCCTGTGCCCAATGAACAAGCTGAGCAGTATAGAGGTGAGTTTCTAAACATTCCATGCATTCTGCATTTCTATTTGTGGGCATTAGCAGATGATTTCATATTATACTAAATATCTCTCCTATACGTTTTTATTAATATTTCCAAAACCATGAACAAATGCTTTCTACCAGCACATGGTGGAACATGAAATCTGAAAGCATCTAGATTGGTGACTAGATTTTTCAGATATTTTATTCGGAACCGATTTATTTTTAAAAATTTTAATTTTATTAAAAACGTTTTTGAAACGCAGCGCGAAACTAATGGGAATGCATCTTCATGCTATTTCAGATGATTTGACATGAATAAAACCTAGCTCGATTTAGAATCTTTAACTGCTATATAAAGCTTGCATGATATCTTAATGACATCCATATCTCACAACATTTAGCTTTTGAATTGATGGCATCAAATTCTGTAGCTACCCATCTTTTCTTCTCCTGAACATGACCTGACTTCTTCTTTGCCCTCTGATTCCCCCACTAATTTAGGAACAAGAACAAGTATGGTCGGAAGGAATAAGATTCTGATGCCTCTTGACGAGGTTGTCGTCAAGCCTTTTCATCTGCACAATAGAGAATTTGTTCAATATAAGAATCTGCTTTTAACTGTGAACTATAGATTCTGATGCCGTTGAATGGTGCTTAGTGCCTGTTTGGAGTATGATTAAGGTTTTTTTTTTTATTTTTCAAAAATTATTCTGACATCAGCATATTAAAATGATGTAAAAACATCAAATAAATTTAATTTCAAATAAAAAAAATCATTTTTTTTTCTAAAACACTTTTGAAACGTATTGCGAAACTAATCGGGATGTGCTATTTCAGATGATTTGACATGAATAAAACCTAGCTGGGTGTAGAATCTTTTAACTGTTATATAAAGCTTGCATGATATCTTAATGGCATCCATATCTCATAACATTTAGCTTTTGAATTGTTGGCATCAAATTCTGTAGTTAGCCATCTTTTCTTCGCCTGAACATTATCTGACTTCATCTTCTTTGCCTTCTTATTCCCCCCACTAATTTAGGATCAAAATCAGGTATCGAGTTTATGGTCGGAAGGAATAAGATTCTTGTTCATCCACGTGGGACCAAAATGACGTATCCTCCCGGCAGCACCGTGTTGACCGTCAGCGACGACAAGTGGACTGCGGTGAAGATGCCGCCGTAACGGAGTCGGTATATGAATGGTGGATGCCCTCTCTAAAATTTTAGTACAACTCTAGAAAGACTTTATATTTCTAATAAATGACGTGGCAGCTTATGCTTTGTGTTTTACACGTCGTCGTTTCCTCCATAATTATAATCCTCCTGTTATTTGAAATAAGAGCCTACTCTTGCTCTACCCCTAAGGAAAATATTTTGGAACGAGTGGTTAAGTTCCATAATAAAAAAACAAAAGAAAGGACTTGTTGTGAATTAGGGAAAGTATTGTCAAGAAATTCAAAGGCAAAATTAAAAAATAAGCTCAAATTGGCATTGACTTGTTTTTAAGAAAATCAAAATACAAGAAAAAATAATTAATAAAAAATAGATCAAAGTGCAAAGCAAGAAAATAAAAGGGCTAAAACATTACTTTACCTTGTGCTTGTAAATACTTGACCAAAATTCTAAACTAGGAGAATTATTAGTTGATAGTGGAGGAAAATATTGTATTAGGGCATGTTGAAGCATGAAGAATGCAAGCCTCGATGAAATTAAAGTAAAAATAAATGGAGTCCCCACATAGTAAATGAAGACACTAGAAATTCATATTTGCTATATGTTTTTCTAAATTTATTTTATGTAATTAATTATATAAATTATATTATGAGCTTATTCTAAATTTATCTTTAAAATTGATAGCGTTCTTTAAAAACAAGAGACTTCATTGAAATGGAAGTTTTTATAAAATTTTGATGTAAATCCTAAAATGTAGAAAGTTTTATACATGTGATTCCATTGAGTGTTCACTACAATTTGAATAATGCCCATAAAGAATATGAAACTTATTAAGAACTTTTCAGTTCATCTCTTTTTAATTGTAGACTAACATTATTTTCACATCATAGAAAAAAGACTTAATTTATAGTATTAGAAAACCACAAATGACTTTGTTATTACCCATATGAACCTAATTCATAGGGTCTCCGGTCATCATAGAAAAAAAAACTTAATTTATAGTAATCTTGTTTTGTATTTATTTATAGAGCCATCAACAAAATATTCTCTTTTAAAAATCCATTTCCAACCAATAGATTTTACACTTGAGGGCAACTCAGTAATTTCTCAAGTTTGATTTTTTATAAAGGGGAGTCGATTTCAACTTTAAATTCTTATTATCAAAACAAAGAATCAAAAGAAAAAATAATTTAGGAGTAGATAACTAGATCCTACACTGCTATATAACTAGATCATTGTCAAAGAACGTTTCTTTCATTTATCTCTTACTTACTAAATGTGAAATATATCAACTTTATTGTCATTAACAAGTGCATGAGAAATCTTTTAATTCAATGGATAATTGTGTTTAAACAATTCTTTATATGTTGTTTCAAATAGGGTATTTCAATCTAGAACATCATTTCTTAAAATTAGAAACTTGTACGTAACATTATTTTCAGCATAACAAATAAACATATATTTAGAAGTTATTTTTGCCCATAACGGCACAGACGAAGTAATGTATCGGCCAGTATTTGTCCAAAATATCCTGTACGGAGTAGAATTTAAATCGAGGTAAAAACGACGTCGTTTTGTCTCGTTTTTTTACTAGTACGAAACGTTTCGGCCAAAAAGAAACGAAATTTACAACTATGATTTTAATTGACTAATGGATTAATACAGTTAGGTATTTGACATTGCATTTCAAAAGTGTTTTTGAAAAACATGATTTTTTTATTTTTTATTTTAAATTAAAAAAATTTAGTACTTTTATATTATTTTCATGCGATAGTGTCAAAAATAATTTAAAAAATAAAAATATATTATTAATGCATTTCTAAAAAACAACTTCAACCACAATTCTAAATAAACACTTAATCGATTACTTGAGTTTTAAATTAAGTTAACTCCAAGTTGATTATATATATTGTTTATAGTAAAACTCAATGGAATACCATAAAAAAAAACTATCAGAAAGGAAAGGGGGGAAGTAACTTGTTCAATTCTAAATAGTTAAACATTTGGGAATGCATCTTTATTAGTAGAATTTCGGTAGAATTTCAAGTTAATTTATTATATGTAAAAAATTGAATTAGTGTTAAGAATATAATTTTTACTAACATGATTTTTTCTAAATTAAAAAAAAATAAACATGATTTTTCTAAATTTAAAAAATTAAAAAATATATATATGCTTAATAAAATAAATTGAGAAACATATAAACTTAAAAAATAAAATAAAAATGGTTAAGGTTGGTTAAAAAAGAAGGAAAGAAAGAAGGGAGACTCCTTGTACATCTAGAGATTTTAATATTCACTATAATAGTGTAATTATCATTTTTTTCTTCATGAAAAAAACAATAGCCTTGGTGTTGTTGGGGTATTTAATTTTTTTTTGAAAAATTCGTTGATCATTATCAAATTTATGTGGAATTGTATTTTCATTTTTTAAAGCATATTGGAATTACTAATTTACCCTTGAAAAAGATTTTAATGAAGAGTAAAATAATTTAATTGATTTTAATAGTAAAAATTTTAAAGTTTGCGTCTAGGGTTTTTTTTTTGTCTTTATATTATGGTTTCTTTTTTGTTATTATCAACTTGAATGGATGTGATACCATGGTGTCTCCTGGTAGCAAAAATCTTATTTTTGATGTGTTATTGGAATCTCCATGACATCTTCTTTTTGATGGGTTAGTATGTGTTTGTAGTGGTGGAACAATTTGTCATTGGTGCTTTTTTTTTTTTATCTCTCAAAATTTATGCTAGTTATTCAATATTTCAAAGTTGTCCTCTTAGTTATTGATATTTAAACTTTCATACTTATTTTTTAATTTTTTTTATAAAATTTATATTTGTTTTCATCTTCATCCTTTAATCTTAAATTTTTATACATTATTTATTCCAATATGGTCCTCATTCTCTTGAATGTTTTTTGTTTCTTTTGTTAAATTAATTTTCCTTTTCAATTTCATCATTCAATAAAAATTGTAGTTGTCCTCATTTTAATTTTCATTTTAATCTTCATTATTTTAATTATTATGTTTGGTTTTTGGATCTTTTTATATAATTGTTTTTTTCTCTCTAACTTCATCATTCAATATTGAATTGGGCAGGGATTAGACTTCGTGATTTTTCTAAATATAGTGCTTCCGATCAAATGACTTGAATCATAGATTTGAAAAGTTAATGTAGGTTGACATTGTTTGTTTTTTTTACTTATTTTCTTTTTTAATTTTATCATTTAATATTTTTTTTAAATAGGCTTTATGATTATTGTTTTTTGTCAAGTTATCCTAATCGCATGACTTGAGATATAGATTTAACAAGTTAACCTTAGTGGTAATAAAATACTTGTGTTTTCTAATTATTGTCATGCATTATAGACAAGATAATATTCAATGTATACTCCAACCTAAAAAAACATTTATAGTTAACATCAAAGTTGTCTTCATCTAAAAAATTTATTTTCTTGAGATAACAAATATGAAAGTTCGACTAACTATAATTTATTCAACTTATTAATCAATGGTTGAATAAAACAAATCAATATTTCTACCTGGATTGTAAGAACTATGTATGAACACATACGAGAATATAAATTTTGGCTTCATACACATCCCTAGAAGCAAGTTATAAATTGTTATCATGAACAACTAATACGAATATAATTTAGTAAGAAATCTAAATGGATTAAATCAATATATACATAGACCAAAATATATATTTCATAGTTCCATTGAAAATTGAGGATGCACATTATTAAACAACTTCCAAACTTCACCATGAGAAGGGTACATCATGACTCTATCCACCGCATCATATGAATAATATCATGTCATGTGCTCCATAGTTTTTTAACATATAAATAACATTTGTAACAAAGATTTGATTAGAAAATACATTAGTTTTTTATATTTGGAAAATGTCATTCCTCTACCATTATTGAGTTTATATCGAATATGCTGACGGGTTTTGTAGTAAATGAAACTTGCATATTCATTGCAATACAACATGAAAAAGTTTCAATACATATTAACTTTTTGGTATCATAGGCCAAAAGATTTCATTATGGATTTTGCAACATAAAAGTTCTCTCTCGGCTTATTTCTTTCAAGTAATATGCTTTTAGCCCATTCAATCATGTTATTATAATTGGCGAGCTAAAAGATAATTTTACTTGATGGTAAACACGTGTGCAATGACCAATAATTTATTGCGGGTTGTGCACCAATCCTTTAATGGTTTATTAGGTTTTCATTAAAGTTTAAAGAACTTAATTGTATCTACTCTTGGTTCTTTAACTAAGGGGATGTTACATGAATCTTCACCTAAATAACATGATTCATTCTCATTGCATCTATCACCATACTTCTATAAGAATTACTTATATCACCCGCAGACTCATATATATATTGTTAAAATTAGAAATTGAGCCAACTATCTTTTCTATCATAATTTTGTGAGGAAAATAAGGTTTTTCATATATATGCCACCATAAATATAATTATTTGACAAACCCTTTTTTAAGTAGATGTATCATCACAATATCTTTATAGTAGAACTTTTTATTCTTATACTTCACGCATGGACTTCTAATTCCTATTGCACTAATATTCTTCGCTTTAGAGAATGTGAAATTAACAAAACTTTTAACCCCTCGAAGATAATCTTGCTTATATAAATCTTCAAATGAATCTCAATACATCTAAGAATGATAATTCATTGCTTAATCAGAAAACCTATATAGAATAACATTTATCAGTTTCACAAAACATCAATTTCCCTAAAATTTCTACTTAATAGTAAAATTGATAAAATATGATCAGTACGCATTAAAATAAACTATTGCTTATTGAATTAACATATTTATGTTACAAGATCAAAATCAATTTCATCAAATGACAATAAAATTCAATTTTCTCTAAATCACAAACAGATTCTAGCATACAAATCATACATTAATATAACAAATATCAAGAAAAAGTTGTAAGCACTTAAATAGAGAATCAAAATATAAGGACTACAAAAAATTCGATAAATTAACCTAAAATATAAACGAGTTACAAAAAATATATATGTTTTTGCTTACTTTGTGTATCGAATCTTCACAAAAAATAAAATCAACAATCGACATTGATCGACAATGATCGACATTGGAGTGTAGGGATTGTTGGCTTTGTGATAAAATGGGAGGCTGCTAGTATTTCTTTTTGGCAGGTGAAGGAGGAAGAATAATGATGACGTGTAAAAATTAATTACAAACAAAAATCCGATGTTGCAATTTCCGTCAGAAGTCAGTGATGAAATGTTTTTCCATTGATATTTTCTAATTTTTCGGTAGTGATAAAACAGAGGGCTAGCATCATAATATTATTTCAAATTAAAATAAAAAAACAGAATCAAAAACAAAAAAAACATAGATGCGAGAAAAACTCACCCCTGAAAAGCGTACTTTGTGGGCTAAGATGAACGAGTACAATTGCAGTAATCCCAAATTCTTATTAAAGATACACATATTAATTTAAACTCGAGATCTGCTATATTAACTATAAAATAAAAGGCGTCCCACATTTACTGTAGCTTGGTGTACTGTAGCATGTGAGTGTGTGCACTGTGGATTGTAATAGTGTATTTTTGGGTCGGTTCGGTTCTCGGTTCGCTCGGTTCGGTCGGTTTCCCGGTTTTCCCATTTTTTTATTCATTTTTGCATAGTGAAATAGCAATTTTAGCCCTAGAAAAAGACAAAAAACCGGTTAAGGGTAGAGAGGCTCCGCGGTAATTGCACCATTTCAGACCGGACCGGTCCGCCTACCATTGCATTATTTTATATTTAACCGGAATTGGATAATTACCGGTTTAGCTCCTAATAAGACAAAATAGTTAACTTAGGCACAGGGCTAAACCGGTAATTGCCCATTCTTTTTTTATTTTTATTTTTTTTACTGTCAGCGCGTGCGTAACACGCGACCGACAGTGTTCTGTCCCACGCCCTCTTTGATCGGCGAGTGCATGGTGATGCAGTCACCGGAGATGAGCAACCGCCCTATAGATCGATGCGCCACAGCCTGTTCTTCCTCCCGGTGCGGCGCGTTCTGGCCTCCGACGTCTGTGGACGCGGCGGCGGCCGGTTAAAGCCGTTGTCGCCGTTTCTCTCTCTCCTGCACATCAAAGTGCAGGAGAGTCCCCCGGGTTTTTTACTTTTGCACTTCGGTCCCTGTACTTTTAATTTCATTTATGTTCCTTATTTTAGTTATATTAGTTTTGATTTAGTTCGATTGGGTCCTTCGATTGAAATTAATTGGAAGAGACATTTTCAGTTCGATCGTCCTACTTTTAATTTTCTGGATTGGGTTTAAATAAATCAATGAATTCGGTACAGCAGTTTTGATTTATTCAATTTTGCCCTTTGATTGAAATTGATAATAAATTTGAGTTTCATTTCGGTCCTTATACTTTTAATTTTGGATTTTAATCCCTTTATATTTTACTTCCTTTTCGGGCCTTATACTTTAATTTTTTTTTTTAATCCCTTCATTTCTTTTTATGATTTAAATTTTCTTAAAGTTTTTATGGTTTTTTTAGTCTTTCATTTATTTCTTTTCTTCATTATTAACACAATAATAATAATAATAATAATAATAATAATAATAATAATAATAATAATAATAAGAAGAAGAAGAAGAAGAAGAAGAAGAAGAAGAAGAAGAAGAAGAAGAAGAAGAACAACAACAATAACAACAACAACAACAACAACAACAATAATAATAATAATTTAATTTTTTTTCTTGCTTACTCTTTTGTTAATGATTTTTAGTTATTTGTTCCTCGGAATAATTTGATAATTTTTATTATTTTTGCAGTGATACCAATGATAGTTTTTATTTTTGTATTATTCTTTTATATGATCTTCTGTTGAAGATTTTATGATTTTTTTCCCTTCCATTTTTTCCCTTTCATTATTAACACAAAAATAAAATAAATAATAATAATAATTTTATTTTCTTGCTTACTCTATTGTTAATGTTTTTGAGAGTTTTTTTTTCCTCGAGATAATTTGATAATTTTTATTGTTTTCACAGTGATAGCAACGATAGTTTTTGTTTTTGTTTTATTCTTTTGTTTTATCTTTTCTTGAAGTTCTTAGGATTTTTTTTTCTTCCATTTTTTTCCTTTCATTATTAAGACAAAAATAAAACAAATAAATAATAATAATAATAATAATAATAATAATAATAATAATAATAATAATAATAATAATTTAATTTTTTTTTTCTTGCTTACTCTTTTGTTAATGTTTTTTAGGGTTTTTTTCCTTTAGAACAATTTGATAGTTTTTATTGTGTTGAAAATAATAACAATGATAATTTTTGGTTTTTATTGTATTTTTTGTAGTTTTTACAATTTTTTAATCTTTCATTTATTTATTTAATCTTTCATGATAATAATAATAATAATAATAATAATAATAATAATAAAATAATAATAATAATAATATTTTAATTGTTTTTCTTACTTGCTATTTTGTTCATGCTTTTTATTTTTTTCCCTTGGTATAATTATATAATTTTTATTGTTTTGGTAGTCACAACAATAATAATTTTAGATGTTAAGACTTCGATGTTGCTATTGTTTAATATTTTAATTAATATTGCTTCCTTTTCCCCTTTATTTTTTATTATTATTTTATTTGCTCTTTCTATCAAACGATTTTTATAATTTTACTATCTACACAATAAGAATTTTAGTGATTAATTTTTTTTCTTATAAAAATATTTTGCTCTTTTTTTTAATATTAGTTTGCGCTCTTTTGTGATCTTTTATGACGTAATACCTACATTCTAAAAGATATAATCTATGCTTGCGTAACAAACTCTACTTAAAATTTTATACATTTTATCTCCTAATCTATAACTTTTATTTTGTTATATCATATAAATTTATCATTGTGAATTTAATTATGTTAAATTATATACACAAGAATGCCTGCGGCAACGCGCTGGGGCACTTGGCTAGTAGATTATAAACCTCGTAACTGGGAGAGCTAACACTGTATTTATTTCTAGCCTCGAAATTGAACTCTCTATGCCAAACAAATAATTTGATGGCATACTAGCAGTTACTGACTTATTGTGCTAGTTTTGGTGCTGCTTTTTTTTTGGCAGAAAGTGCAAAGGTCTCTCTGCATTAATTGTCAAAACACCAGGTTCCTGTATTTGCACACTCAGGCGTTCCATTTTGAAATCTATAGACAGAATAAATAAATAAATAAAAGGATTGAAAATATAAATTATGTTCAACTAAATGAAGTTCCTTGTAAATGGACCTCGAGTTTGTCAAGTCTTTCCTCTCTTGTTCCCTTGCAAATGGGCTCAGAATCATCATAAGAGAGGTTCAAGGTTTCTTCATCCTTGGCAATTCCCATTTAAGGGCTACTTTGGCTTTCTCTAAGGTTATTCTTGAATCAAGGAGATTGATGATGAAGTGAATTTGTTTTCTTATGCGAGAAAACTATACCTCCTGAAAATCGTATTTTGTGGGTTTAGGTGAACGAGTAAAATCTCAGCTATCTCGGGCTCTTACAAGAGGTGCATGCCCTAACTCCAACTCAAGATTTACTGTGCAGATTGCAAGCTCTCTACCATCATGGTAAGTCATGCAGTGAATTCTTAATGCATGAGAGACAAATCGGAGGTTCCTTTTGAGCTTCATCTTGGAAAAGAATGAGTTCTTTTTTAAGCTTCAAAGGAAATGATTTCCTTCAATTATCTTTGGGTATACGTTTCCTTGTAATTTCCTTTTCTTAATATTTGTTTTGACTCCCCATGAGCAAATTTCTGGGGGTCGGAAGACTAAATTCTACACAAAATTAACGAATATCTAGACGATGACTGTCTGTTCAAACCATGTATGAAACTTGATTGGAATATTACAAGTCTTTCGAGTCCCTGTCATGAAAAAAGAAAGTAATAAATGGTGACGAGAATTTGGAAAACTCCAGTGAGATCAAAGGGTATCTCACAGCTGAAGAAACAAAGTGATTCCACAAATAATTGGTGAGACTCATCAGGTCTAGGATGGTCCAATAATTTAACTAAAACCATATAATAATGCAGAAATGCCATCGTTCAAAAGGTGAATCGATTCACTCTGCCAAGATTATGCATGTAGAATGAACAAAACAAATTACTATTGATTTGTGAGATAATTCGTAGCTTTTGAATTTATTGCGATGAAAACAGTTTCAGGAATATGGGATTTGTATCAACCGTAGTTGTATATTTCATTTCATTTCGGCTGAAATGGCCACAACGTTTCGTACCAGTTGAAAAAACAAGACAAAACAGCGTCGTTTTTATCTCAGTTTACATTCCGACTCGTTCTGGATTTTTTGGACAAATACTGGCTGAAACATTATGGTTTTGTTCCGCCCGTTCCGTTTCGGCCAAATAGTGCTTTTTTTAACTAATAAATAATTTTACAATATCAATCATATCTCTTAATCCAACCATTAAATTGAGATGAAATTTTACGAGGAGTCTCTTTACATATTTATATATACTATGTTAAAATTTCAGAGCAATCAGAGAATGTAATGACATTGCAAGATTGATGATGACATTCTCATAATATTGTACATGTTTATAATTTTATTCAGAAAAATCATTTTATTGTGTCTTTTTCTTACATTATAAATTGCACAATTCTAAATAATTTTATTTTTAGATTTGAACTATATATAACCTCAAAACGGCACACCAAAACGCTCCAAAACCGAAATATTTTGTTCTAATTGAAAAAACAAAACAACAACTAAAACGGTATTGAAAACTTTGATATCAACCCTTATTATATTCATTAAAACCTTCCCTATGTTATTGAAATCCAAGTCCATTATTATTTCGAAGACCTTTTATAATGTACATAAAGATTTTAGTTTTCAACACGAGGAGGCTGACGATTTTTGTAAATTACAAACGCCACCATGAAAACAACCGCTAGAGCTACATTCAAGCCCATTTTTTTTTCTCATTTTAAGCCTAAAAACCGCATCTGTGAGCAGCATTATAGCATTCCTGGTGGTCGTATCATCGTTTTCAACAGCACCAGCCAAGTTCTTGGTAACGTTATCTTGATTAATCTCGGGATTTGTTTGTTCATTTTCTGGGTTTTGACCTGGTTCTGTAACTTGATCTTGAGACGAGGGTAGCTTGGATTTCTTAGGCATGAATATGTAAAGATCATGAATATGTAATGATCTCTACTGAATCCTAACTTTTTTGTTTTCGGTGTGATACTTGCATTTTGGCAAAAAGCCACCGTGCTACTTATTCTGATAGTACTAATAAAAGATCTGTTCCATTTTCATTGATTCATTCGGATGTTTGGGGACCTGCTCCTGTTACTACTTCTTCTGGTTTTCGTTGGTTTGTTTTGTTTGTTGATGATTTCACTCGAATGACGTGGCTCTATTTGATGCGACATAAGCTGCAATATTTCGCACATTTCACCAAATGATTAAGACACAATTTTCTGCATCTTTACAAGTGCTTCGGTCTGATAATGGTGGGGAATTCGTTAATCAAGAGTTGCGCACTTATTTTCAGACTCATGGTATTTTGCATGAAACCACGTGTCCTTACACCCCACAATAAAATGGTGTGGCTGAACGGCGAAATAGACAGATTCTTGAAATTACACGGGCTGCCCTCATTGGTGCACATATGGGGCCACAGTTTTGGGAGGAAGCCATTACCACGGCTATTTATCTTCTCAACCGTGTGCCTACTCGTGTTTTGGAATTTCAGACACCGTTAGATACACTGGCATCCTCTGTACCTCTTCCTTCACATCTTACACTTCCACCCCGGGTATTTGGGTGCGTCGTGTTTGTGCATTTACAGAAGCATATGCGTACTAAGCTCGATCCCTGTGCTCTCAAGTGTGTTTTTGTGGGCTATCATCCCTTACAGAAGGGATACAGATGTTTTCATCCTCCTACTAGTAAGTACTATGTTACCATGGATGTTGTTTTTTCTGAACATGAGATGTTCTTTGCTTCTCCGCTATCCCATTCCTTGCTTCCGAGGGAGAGCACAATGGAAGCTTTGAATTGGACAGAATTATTTCCGGATTCTATTCCAACCAGTCCGATTCAGGACACCACTGTCCATGAACATGAAGAAGGGACTGCTGAAGCCACCACTGAAGTCGTCAACCAGGTCCAGCCGAGTGTTAGTGTGGATTTGGATATTGCTGAAAGCCCCTCTCTCACTTCATCAACAGTACCCACTCCCAATTCTCCTCGTTCTCCTCGTGCAGCTATTCCTGAGGCAAGTATAGATTTTGTGATTAATACTAACAATATTTGTGAACATGAGCATGTTGAGGTTGACAGGTATCAGTTGCCACCAAGGAGTAATCGAGGAGTACCACCTGATAGATTCTCACCCGAAGCTGTGAAGAAGGTGAAATATCCTATTGCTCAGTATGTATCTACCCATAGGCTGTCAGAGGCTTGCCGAGGATTTGTCAGTAATATGACTGTCGTCCATATTCCTACTAAAGTTCAAGAAGCCTTGTCAGATCCAAAATGGGCCACGGCAATGACTGAAGAGATGACAGCACTAGAAAAAAATCAGACTTGGGAGTTGGTTCCGTTGCCAGAGGGCAAACGACCCGTGGGTTGCAGGTGGGTATACACTGTTAAGTGTAAGCCGGATGGCTCAATTGATAGGTATAAAGCTCGGCTTGTTGCTAAAGGGTTTACCCAGACCTATGGGATTGATTATCAGGAAACCTTTGCTCCTGTGGCAAAGATCAATACCATTCGGGTTTTGATATCTCTGGCTGCAAATTTTGGTTGGCCCTTGCAACAGTATGATGTAAAAAATGCATTTCTACACGGTGATTTACAGGAAGAAGTGTATATGGAGTTACCACCAGGCTATGATGCTCAGAACTGCTCTAATGTTGTATGCAAACTGCAGAAAGCTTTATATGGTTTGAAGCAGTCTCCACGAGCTTGGTTTGGTAGATTCCGACTTGCCATGAAGAAGTATGGATATGAACAGAGTAATGCAGATCATACTTTATTCTTGAAAAGAGTGGGAGACATATTAACAGCACTCATTATTTATGTAGATGATATGGTGGTCACAGGTAATGATATTGAAGAGATGAATAAATTGAAGAACTATTTGTCGTCTGAGTTTGATATGAAGGATTTGGGTGGACTCAAATATTTCTTGGGAATTGAAGTTGTCCGGTCTGAACAAGGCATCTTCTTGTCTCAACGGAAGTACGTGCTTGATTTGCTAGAGGAAACAGGCATGCTTGGGAGTCAACCGATTGGGTCTCCTATTGAGCAGAACCATGGTTTAGAAGAGCTTTCTGATCAAATTCCAGCTGACAAAGGACAATATCAGAGGTTAGTTGGGCGTTTGATTTATTTATCACATACAAGACTTGATATTGCGTATGCTGTGAGTGTTGTGAGTAGATTTATGCATAATCCAGGGAAGCAACACATGGAAGCAGTTGTAAGGATTTTGAGATATTTGAAATCTGCACCAGGAAAGGGTTTATTGTTTTCAAAACATGGGCATGTAGATGTTTTGGGATATACAGACTCAGATTGGGGGGGTAAAGGAGATAGGAGAAGATCAACTTCGGGCTATTTTACCTTTGTTGGAGGTAATTTGGTCACTTGGAAGAGTAAGAAGCAAAAGGTTGTCTCACTATCTAGTACAGAAGCTGAGTACCGGGCAATGGTGAAAGGTATGTGTGAATTGCTGTGGCTTAAAAGGCTTATGGGGGAGTTGGGTTTTTCCTCTGAGAAACCAATGAAGTTGTATTGTGATAATCAATCAGCGATTAAAATTGCTGAGAATCCGGTTCAGCATGATAGAACGAAACATGTGGAGATTGACAGGAACTTTATCTATGAAAAGTTGGAAGAAAAGATAGTTGAGATACAATATGTCAATACAACAGGCCAGTTGGCAGATGTGTTAACCAAGGCTGTATCAAATTCGGTTTTCAACGATTCGCTCGACAAGTTGGGCATTTGCGATGTCTATGCACCACCTTGAGGGGGAGTGTTGAATCGTAGACTAGTTTGTAATTAAATATCTTGTAATTAGGGAATTCCCAATTGTTATGGGATTGTTTTTGGGCCTTACCGAGATTAGTTTTCCTTCCTAGAATGGGCTCTTGTATATTGTATCAATACCTCTTATTTGAGGCATATGTAAATATAGAATTCTATAACCCTAAATTGACTTGATGAAGTGGATTTTGTTTTTTTATGCGAGAAAACTATATTTCTTGAAAATCATATTTTGTGGATTTAGGTGAATGAGTAAAATCTCAGCTATCTTGGGCTCTTACAAGAGGTGCATGCCCTAACTCTTCATGCATGAGAAACAAATCGGAGGTTCCTTTTGAGCTTCATCTTGGAAAAGAATGAGTTCTTTTTTCCGCTTCAAAGGAAATGATTTCCTTCAATTATCTTTGGGTATACGTTTCCTTGTATTTTCCTTTTCTTAATATTTGTTTTGACTCACCATGAGCAAATTTCTGGGGTCGGAAGACTAGTGCCTGTTTGGTTAAGCGGTTGAACCGCTGTTTGGCCAAATTTTGAAGAAAAAAAATCATTTTAAATGAAATTTTTTTGGTGCTTTTAGATCATTTTGATGTGCTAATGTCAAAAATGATTTTTAAAAAATAAAAAAAATATCATTTTGATATATTTCTAAACGAAAAGCACTTTCAAAAGCAACCGCAACCACACTCCCAAACAACCTCTAAATTCTACACAAAATTAACGAATATCTAGACGATGATTGTCTGTTCAAACCATGTATGAAACTTGATTGGAATATTACTAGTCTTTCGAGTGCCTGTCATGAAAAAAGAAACAAATAAAGAGCCTTTCAAGTCTGTCATCTTTTTTATCTATTGACGAGAATTTGGAAAACTCCAGTGAGATCAAAGGGTATCTCACAACTGAAGAAACAAAGTGATTCCACAAATAAATGGTGAGTCATCAGGTCTAGGATGGTCCAATAATTTAACCAAAACCATATAATAATGCAGAAATGCCATCGTTCAAAAGGTGAATCGATTCACTCTGCCAAGATTATGCATGTAGAATGAACAAAACAAATTGTTATTGATTTGTGAGATAATTCGTAGCTTTTGAATTTATTGCGATGAAAACAGTTTCAGGAATAAGAGATTTGTATCGACCATAGTTGTATATTTCGTTTCGTTTCGGTCGAAATGACCACAATATTTTGTACCAGTTGAAAAAACGAGACAAAACAGTGTTGTTTTTATCTCGGTTTAAATTCCGGCTCGTTCTGGATTTTTTGGCCAAATACCGGCCGAAACATTCCGGTTTCGTTTCGCCCGTTCCGTTTCGGCCAAATAGTGTTTTTTTAACTAATAAATAATTTTACAATATCAATCATATCTCTTAATCCAACCGTTAAATTAAGATGAAATTTTATGAGGAGTCTCTTGACATATTTATATATATTATGTTAAAATTTCAGAGCAATCAGAGAATGTAATGACATTGCAAGATTGATGATGATATTCTCATAATATTGTACATGTTTATAATTTTATTCAGAAAAATCATTTTATTGTGTCTTTTTTTAAATTAAAATGCACAATTCTAAATAATTTTAATTTTGGATTTGAACTATATATAACCTCGAAACGGCACACCAAAACACTTCAAAACCGAAATATTTTGTTCCAATTAAAAAACAAAACAACAACTGAAACGGAATTGAAAACTTTGGTATCAACACTTATTATATTCATTAAAACCTTCCCTATGTTATTGAAATCCAAGCCCATTATTATTTCGAAGACCTTTTATAATGTACATAAAGATTTTAGTTTTCAACACGAGGAGGCTGACGATTTTTGTAAATTACAAACGCCACCATGAAAACAACCGCTAGAGCTACATTCAAGCCCATCTTTTTTCTCATTTTAAGCCTAAAAACCGCATCTGTGAGCAGCATTATAGCATTCCTGGTGGTCGTATCATCGTTTTCAACAGCACCAGCCAAGTTCTTGGTAACGTTAGCTTGATTAATCTCGGGATTTGTTTGTTCATTTTCTGGGTTTTGACCTGGTTCTGTAACTTGATCCTGAGACGAGGGTAGCTTGGATTTCTTAGGCATGAATATGTAAAGAGCTCCCCCAGTCAATTTCGCAGTAATTTCATTAGTTTTGCAGTCCTTGGGAACCTTGATTTCTTTGCGAAAACGAACCCATCTGCTTTGATCAACACGACGTTCCCCAGTAATCGTCATGCTGCCCAGGCTGCTGCGCTGAATCCTCACCTGATCCTTTCTGAAACCTGGAAAATTTATATTACGGAGTATAATGTAAGATGATCTATACATAGTTTTGCTATCTCTTACATAACAGCCATCTCAGCTTCCTTAACTTTAACATTTGACAGGAAATTTCCATGATCAAGAGACCTTACTGTTTCAGACAACATGAAATGCAGAATTTGATGAAAATCGTGTTACCATGGAGTTGAATCTCAAGAATGTCTCGTCCTTCTTCTATTCTCCACTTGCAGTAGGGTTCAAAATCCTGGTAATTAGAGGGCTTGACGTGAACTCCAGCCATGATCTCTACTGAATCCTAACTTTTTTGTTTTCGACAGGGATGATGACTCTTTCCCTGTTTCTCTTTTATATCCAGATTCTACGAGGTTTCTTCTGGGTTAACTCTTGACGAGGAATATTTCATTGTTTGATGCTTTGACGTCTTATGTTGGTTGGAGTCTTTCTGTTTTCTTTCAGCTGTCGAAGATTTCCTTCTACGTGGATCACACATTATTCCTCCTTTCATCAT
>CM054998.1:9943864-10021727 GCA_029030765.1 Salix suchowensis
TAATATTTCAATCAAATAACAAATGCAAGCATAACGGCCATCATCATTTCCATCAACATCAATATTTCAATCGAAGTAACATATCCAAGCATAATACTCATCATCATTACCATCAACGTCTAATATTTCAATCAAATTAACAAATGCAAGCATAACGGCCATCATCATTTCCATCAACATTAATATTTCAATCGAAGTAACATATCCAAGCATAATACTCATCATCATTACCATCAACGTCTAATATTTCAATCAAAATAACAAATCCAAGCATAAGACTATTCATCATTACCATCAACATTATACATATTAGGAATCCAAATTAACAATACAAGCATAATGCTAATAATCATTACCATCAACATCAATACTTTACTAGGGAATAAAAAAAATACATGCATAATGTTAATCATCATTATCATCACTCCTAATTACATCATCATCAACATCTACACCATCACCAATGACATCATTGTCAGACACATTTTCTTCATCCAAAGCCATTTCATGCTCTTCTCCCGAAATTCCCTCTACCCGAGGCAACTCATGGTGATTGATTTCTTCATAATAAGATGAGTCAGCAAGTACATTTACATCATCAAGTGACGGATCAGGCAGCACACAAAATGGATGAGTAATTTCATCTAATTGATCAACATCAAATGATTTAACATTGTCGGTGTTTTCAGTAAATTCCCCCATATGTACGTTATAACGACTTCTAGCCGATGTCTTTATAACTTCCCACCATGCTGATGATTTATTATTGGGTGGACATGAATAGTACACTTGTTGACATTGTTGCGCCAAAACAAAATCTTCATTCCCATGTAGCCTAGATGTATATTTGATTTCAACCAAACCAGTTGAACGATGCTTTTTAAGTCCACGTTTTGTATCATACCAATGACACTTAAACATAAATACCTTACATTTATTACCTAAATATTTTAGCCGAATCACTTCTTGAAGCATTCCATAATAATCAATCTCATTCTCATTGTAGGTACTTCCTTTAACACAAACCCCGCTTTTCATAGTTTTTTTATATCTTCCATAACTTTGAGTATGAAATTTAAACCCATTTACATAATACCCATTATAACATTTCACTGAATTTGACGGCCCCATTGATAGTGCAAAGATTTGATTCTCAATTCCAGTTGATTTGTATTGAACCTAGCATAAGAATAATAATAACCATGGATGAATTTAGTAAATTTCATATAAAATTTTAATATAACAAGATTCTTATTGAAAATACTTACATGATTTTTCAACCAGATTGGAAATATCTGCTCACATAGTTTTTCAATTTGGACTTCGGTAAATTGTGGTTGTTCTGTCTTCAGCTCTTGACGACATTGCCTAAAATTGTAATTGTTAGGTGATATTAAATTATAATAAATGACGATCAAAATGAATATATTTGACACTTACTCCATATAGGGTGTTGCTACCCAATTTTTGACTCTTTATTTTTATGGTTAAAAAAAAAGGTATTTCAAAAAAATAGATTTTTTTTTGTTCAAGGGCGAAATTGAGCAATTTGAGAGTTTAGTGGTCGATTGGGGGTTAAATCGCGAAAATCAGGAGCCAAGGACCAGATTAGAAAGTCGCGCAAAGCTGAGGTTAAGATTGAATTTTTGATGGGATTTAATTGCATAAAAAGTTTAAATCCAATTGGGTGCATTTAGAAAAATTTTAAAGGACCAATTCATATTTTAACTTCTTTTGATTTTTTGAAATCTGCATTAAAAAGGAAACATGCACTGTTCCGGCATGCATTTGTTTGAATTTTTCAGGCGCGCTTAAAGCAGATCAATCAAATTTTGTTCCTTTTTCAAATTGATTTTTCTTTCAATTCGCATTGATCACAGCAGCTAAGTCAAATATTTTTCCTAATCAGTAGTGATTTTTCTTCCCGTTTCATCCTCTTCAGTTGATCAACAGCTCAATTCCAAAATCCTGCGTGATTCTCTTACCGTTTCATCTCCATCGATTCATGACAGATCAATCACATTTTTTCTTAATCAATCGTGATATCCTTTGTTCCTCAGCCCTGCATTAAAAACTTTGAAATTGCACTGATCGCGCCTTTAAATATTTGCATTGCATGTTGCCTGCTGCATGATTTTGGAAATTTGCATTGATGCATATTCCGGCGAACTCGGCCTTAAATGTCTCCCAAAGCATATCTCGGCCTTAAAGGCTAGGCGCGTCCCCGCATTCAAGGTGGAGCATCAACGATTTTGGCTCGCTATAAAAGGGCTGCGTGAAGAGAAGAAAGGGGGAGAGGAGAAGAAAAGAAATTCACGCAGAGAAAAATAGAGAAAAACGAAAGAAGAAAGCAAAGGAAGATTATGTAAAAAACAGCATCTTCACTCTCGGTGCAATCTTTTTCTCTCTCGGTCCCCAGTGGTCTCTCTCTAAAAAACAGACTCCCTGTTTCTTTCTCACTCTCGGCCAGCCAAGCATCACCACCGTCGACCACCATTATTCCTCTTTCTCATCACCATAAGCCGCCCCTCAACCCCGTAAACTCCTCCATCATCTCGAGCGAAGGGTGAGGCGGCGGCAGCCACGATAGCAGCAGCCCCGCAGCGTGACAGCGAGACATTCCGACGACTATTCCCGGCCACCTCGAGCCACCATATCCGACGCCACAACGACCGGAAGAATCACCACGACCTCCTCTACTCAAAGGTATTGACAGCTACTCCATTCTCCATACTCGAAAATCCTCCTTGTACTTGTTCATCATCTCCGCATTGCATGCGGGGAGTGAATTAATTCACTCCCCGCGTGGGCTGGCGGGTCGGGCCTTGTGCCCGGCCCGGCCCCTGAAATTTCAGCGTGCGGGCTGGAAGCCCAGCTCAGATGGGTGCTGGGGCTGCTAGCCATCCGAGCTAGCGACCCGACTGGAGACAAGGTGAGTTGGGGTCGTCACTGACCGACTTAGGTAGGGTGACAACCACCCACCGAAAGAGAGAAAATATATAAAATATAAAAAATACAAATTTTCCAAAAATATTTTTATTAAAGAAAAATGTGTTGTTTTCTTGCATACGGCCAATACACTAGCATATTTTAAAAATCGTTCTTTTGTTTCAAAAATATATATTATCTTGGGTTTTGAAGAGAAAATGAGTTTTAACATGGATTTCGCAAAGGAAAAAGTCATTTCTTGCATTTTGAGATCTTACAACATGTTTGTAAAATCCAAAGGGTATTGGCCAATATTCAAAAATATAAAAATCTTATATTTTTTTCTTTGGGAATTTATTATTCACCATCGGTATTTGGATAAATAAATCCTAAGGGGTTAGCATCCAAAATATTCGGCGGGAATGATATGATATTATTCACTGTTGGTATTTGGGTAAATAAATCCTAAGGGGTTAATATCCAAAATATTCGGCGGGAATGATATGTTATTATTCACCATCGGTATTTGGATAAATAAATCCTAAGGGGTTAATATCCAAAATATTCGGCGGGAATGATATGCTATTATTCACCATCGGTATTTGGGTAAATAAATCCTAAGGGGTTAATATCCAAAATATTCGACGGGAATGATATGTTATTATTCATCGTCGGTATTTGGATAAATAAATCCAAAAGGGGTTGATATCCAAAGTACTTGGCGGGAATGATATCCCATCTGCCATTTATTTTAACGTATGTTATTTTCAAAGTCATAGCAAATCATAAGCAAACCAAAACGTCAAGCAGTTTACCTTAGGTAGGGCGTACTAGGGGTGCTAAAACCTTCCCTTTACGCAACCAGCCCCTTACCCTAGAATCTTTGAAAGACCAGTTTTAGGTTTCCTAGTAACCATTAATACTAGGTGGCGACTCCCCTTTTTTTAAATAGAGAACCCCCCCGATATTTAATCCCCCGCTCACGGGGATGAGTCGTCACGACGCCGCATTACTTCAATTTTTTTGGGGTGCGACAGAATATTTTGGATATAGGGTTTCAATTCCTGACAATTGAAAATGACATAGCTGTGTGCTATTTTCATTTCTTCGTGCGATAACTGCCTTCTATAAAATCTCTTGGACAACTTTCTCCCAGGATAGGAAAAAACTGAAAGTTGTCCACCTTCACCTTTAGATCCACCATCGTCATTTCTTGGAACTCTATTCCATATTGTTTCAACATCATCACCAAAATAATACGACGCAAAATTTGTAATTTCGTCAATTAGGTAAGCCTCACAAATAGAAGCCTCAACGTGAGCTTTATTTGTTACTATCTTCTTCAAATAAAACATATACCTACATTATTTTTGATAATTAATTTGCATTGAAATAAAATATAAATTGAAATTTTAAAACAAATTACATTGTATGAGATCATACCGTTCAAATGGATACATCCATCGATATTGAACGGGTCCTCCAGCTTGTGCTTCATAAGGAAGGTGTATCGTTAAATGTTCCATGGAGTCAAAGAAAGATGGAGGGAAAATCTTTTCAAGTTTACAAAGTATTTCAATTATATTTCGCTGCATCAGCTCCACGTGGTTGACATTTAAATTTGTAGCACAGATGTCCCGAAAAAAAACTGACAATTCAGTTAATGTCTCCCATAGTGGTCTAGGCAAGTAAGGTCGGAATGCGACAGGAATAAGTCTTTGAATAAATACATGACAATCATGACTTTTCATACCCGAAACCTTACATTGAGCCTCTTTCACACACCGTGATATATTTGAAGCATAGCCATCAGGAAAGGACAACTCTTTCATCCATGACAACACTTCTTGTTGTTGTTTCTTGAATAGATAATAACTACCTTTCGGTTTGTAAACTCGACCATTGTCATGTTGTTGCAAATGTAAGTTTGGCCTCCTACAATACAACTGAATATCTAACCTAGCCTTCACATTATCCTTGCTTCTATCAGGACAATCCATGACTGTATAGAACATATTGTCAAAACAATTTTTCTCTATGTGCATGACATCTAGGTTGTGACGGAGTACATTAGTATGCCAATATGGAAGCTCCCAAAATATACTTTTCTTCACCCAATTATGATACACACCGAAACCGGGAATTTTATCACAAGAGCTATGAACATGTCCATCAGTAAACTTTGACACTTCATCTAACATCTGTAAACCAGTTCGACGTGGGAAAGGAGGGAGCTCTTCAACTACTCCAATCATAAACTTATCTATCTGGTATCTATAGGGGTGGTTCATGGGTAGGAATCGTCGATGACTGTCAAAAAATGTTGTTTTCCCACCATGTTTTAACCTAAAAGCCTTGCTATGCTCCATGCAATAAGGGCAACATAATTTCCCATGAGTACTCCAGCCTGATAACATACCATATGCAGGAAAATCACTAATGGTCCACATCAAAGCTGCTTTCAATTGAAAATTTTGTTTACTATATACATCATAAGTTTCAACACCAACAGACCACAACTTATTCAATTCATCAACCAAGGGTCTTAGAAAAACATCAAGCTTCTTTCCAGGATTCTTTGGGCCGGGAATGATCATTGATAAAAACATAAATGGTTTTGTCATGCACTTCCAAGGAGGCAAGTTATACACTGTCACAATTACCGGCCAACAAGAATATGCATTTGACATCATATTAAATGGACAAAATCCATCCGTGCATAACCCTAATCTCACATTTCTAGGATCTGCCGCGAAGTTAGGATGCATACGATTAAACTCTTTCCATGCATATCCATCTGATGGATGCACCATTACTCCATCATCTGACACATGAAAGTGATGCCATGTCATATCTTTAGCATGATGTGGAGACATAAATAGCCTCTGAAGTCTTGGTGTCAATGGAAAGTATCGGAGTTGCTTCTCCGCCTTTCTTTTGGTGCCTTGAATAGTTGGGTTTGAAGGTTTATATCGTGAGCTTCCACAGAAGTCACAAATGATTTTCATTGCATCCACCCCGTAATACAACATACAGTAATTCGGACACACGTCATATTTATCATAGCCAAGTCCAAGTGGCCGCATAAATTTTTTGGCTTCATAAAAATTTGAAACCAAATTTGCATCATCGGGCATACAACTCTTAGCAAATTCTGAAAATTTGTTGAAGGCATTTTGAGTTAAATTTAAATTTGACTTCATATTAAGCAATTGTACAGAAGCCGATAATTTAGATTGCTTGGTACACCCTTCCCACAAAGGTTCCTCGGCAGCTTTCAACAACTTAAAAAATTTAGATGCCTCTACATTCGGAGGTTCCTCTATGACATCGGGACTGCAAACCCTATCATTATAGCATACATCATCATTCCCCTATTGCATCTAGAACCATATTTTTATACGGATTTGGATCACCCATGTCATTCACAACACGACTAGGCCCTCCTGATGAAGGTCCACCCAATATATCCGTGACAAAAGGTTCCCCATGTACAGTCCAATTTTCATAATAAGGTAAAAACCCTCTTGTCAATAAATGCTTACAAACATCATCTGCTTCTTGGAACTTTTTATTTTTGCATCTCACACAAGGACATCTAATTTTTCCCTCATAGATATTTTTATCAATAGAAAATGTGAAATTGATAAATCTTCTAACACCCTCAATAAATTCAGGACTAAGGCGACCACTTTGCATACGACGATACATCCACTGGCGGTCCTCCATATTAATCTAGTAAACATTATGACATACAAACATTTTAGAATGTTGTTTCATTTTGTATGGCGCAAGAGACAAATTAAAAAATAAATTGCTTTGAATAAACTGAAACATAAATTAAGTTTCTTATATTTCACCACTATAGATTAATGCCTAAGATCATTTTCATATAACAATTATTTAGAATTTACAAGTTCAAATGGATTTACCGTAAGACCGGTTTGTTTTTGTAGTTTTTTCTTAATTATGACTATGAATTTCATACTACATTCATTAGGGTGCGAAGGGGACAACTCTGTCTCCCATAAGTTTTGTTTTTGCACTACTTTACATTAGATATTAGTTATTTAATTTTATATATTTTTTCTATATCTTGTTCGAAAGTTTATTTGCTATAGGTCCACATTATTAACGATGTTAATGGACATTAAGTTAAACGTCAAGTTATGAAATTTATTCATAATTTTGTTATAACAAAATCTTTATTGCTTTGTGTCATTGTTTCTAGTTCATAACATAAAGGGTATACCATGTAATCAATAGTTTCTTAGGAATAACTAGGTAACTATGTTCATGTAGCAAACTAATTCATGTAGCAACCTAATTTTTGTCCCTCATAAGAAAAACATAAATTTGCAACGGTAAGCAAGAGCAACAAATGAATTTCATAATAAAAACTTTAATCATGTCGGATACCAGCAACAATATTCCACCAGATAATTAATTAAATTCAGACAGTTCATTTCCATTTTTTCCCCACACCGTGTCTACACATTGTAAACAGAAACAGAGCAACAAATGAATTTCATAATAAAAACACACAAAAGCAAATGAATTTCCAAAAAAACACATGCAGTGATTCCACAATTAATCATCATAAATTTTCAGCATTAATACTTATCTCCACTCTCTAATATTATACTGTCAAACAAATTTTTTAAAAAAAAACACATGACTTTTCTAACAGCTCTCGGCATAACCAAAAAATTGCTAAAAAATATGCTAAAAAAATTCATTCATATTTATAAACTTACGCTAAAAAATACAGAAATGGCGTCAACAAGAAGAAGCCCAAACGCAAATTTTTTCTGTTAAGAACTAAGGAAAAAAAATGGAAATGCTTACCGTATATGAAGGAGATCGGCGTTGTGGAGGTGATGGGTCAACTGTTTAGCTCAAGGTCGACGCCGACAAGGTGGAACGGGAGCAAGAGCTGGAAGGTGATTTTAATGCCACTGTTCACTGGCCGCGTTGAGAGAAGGAGGGAGGATGAGGAGTTTGTTCTGAGGAGGAAGAGAGATCGAGGGAGGAAGAGAGATTTGTTATGAGGAAGAGAGATTTGATTTGTTCGATGGAAGAGAATTTTAGTTGTTCAGGAAGAGAGAACGAGAGAAGGAGCTCCGGAGGAGGACTTTAATCTGAGGATGAAGAGAGGTCGACGCCGCGTTTTGTTCATTTATTGAAACGCGGCGTTTTGATAATTTACGATTGCAACGGATGTTCCGTTGCATTTTTGCACTTTGCAACGGAATATCCGTTGCAATATCAGTTTTATTTGCAACGGATTTTCCGTTGCAATCTCAGTGTAATTTGCAACGGAATTTCCGTTGCAAATTCTATTTCACTTGCAACGGATAATCCGTTGCAATTTAATTTTATCTTGCAACGGATAATCCGTTGCAAATTATAATTGCAACGGAAAATCCGTTGCAACACATATTTTCAGTTTTTTTAAATAAAAAATGTTATTAGCAACGGAAAATCCGTTGCTAATCAAATTTCAGTTGCAATGACCTTCTTTTTTTAAATAATTTGTTTATTTAATTTATGGAATAATTACATTTACACACTTTGATTAATATTATTATTTTTTATAAGCAAATAAATACATTTCAAATAACATCAAGGAAATATTATACAAATTCAAAAAAGATTCATTTACATTTACTTGTTTAAATATATACATATTTGTACATGTACAAATATTTGTGGATTATAAAACAAAGAAATAAATAGTTCTATCCGTTGCAAACTGAATTATTTACAACGGACAATCAGGTGAAAATTGTAATTGCAACGGGTATTCCGTTGCAACATAATTAAACACAAATATATAATTTGTCATAAATACACAAATATATAATTAAAAAGTAAAAACACTGGAATAAATTACTTTGAAAGGGAATTGCCGTTGCAATCTACATTTGCAACGGATAATCCGTTGCAAATGGTTTGTAAATTGCAACGGATTTTCCGTTGCAAAGTAATTTTTATTTGCAACGGATAATCCGTTGCAAATGGTTGTCAATTGCAACGGATTTTCCGTTGCAATGTAATTTTAGTTTGCAACGGATAATCCGTTGCAAATGGTTTTAAATTGCAACGGATTTTCCGTTGCAATGTAATTTTAGTTTGCAACGGATAATCCGTTGCAAATGGTTTTAAATTGTAACGGAATTTCCGTTGCAAAGCAATTTTTATTTGCAACGGATAATCCGTTGCAAATGGTTGTCAATTGCAACGGATTTTCCGTTGCAAAGTAATTTTAGTTTGCAACGGATAATCCGTTGCAAATGGTTTTAAATTGCAACGGAATTTCCGTTGCAACCCATTTTTTTTTTTTTCCGGATTGTGTTTAGCAACGGAAAATCCGTTGCTAAACAAAATTCCGTTGCAAACACCCCTCTTTTTTAGTAGTGAAAGCTTTCTTAGGAATGTTTGTAGCTATCTTTAAGCGTTTTTGAAAAGAAAAAAAAGTTTTTTTCTTATATTTTATTTTAAATTAATATTTTTAGATCATTTTTATATATTAATGTCATTGTTTTTTAAAATATTATTTTAATACATTTATAAACGAAAAATATATTAAGGAATCATTTCACCTAAAAACTTAAGTTTTTAGGTGAGATCCTAGAATATCATTTATATTATTCTTTAACATACACTCTCAAGTGAAAGTTATTTGAGCTTGAAACTTGTACAGACTCGCATAACTTTGTGCTTGATTTTTATCAAATAGAATGGGGATGATGAGATTCGAACTCGTGACTGCTGGGTCATTAAAACTCTGATATCATATTAAAGAATCATCTCACCTAAAAATTTAAGTTTTTAAATGAGATCCCTAGAATATAATTTATATTATTTCTAATAAAATATTTTCAAAAATAATTTTAATCATATTTTCAAACAGAAACTAAATCTGATAATTAACGGGTATAAAAAAGTTGTGAATCACTTTTATAATTATAAGCAAATTTATCTCTTCATCATTGAGGTTTCAAAATATGATAATATTAAAAATAATTTTTAAAAAAATTAAGAATAAAATATATTTAAAAATAAAAAATAATTTAAAAATAACCGCTATATTCCTAAATCATGGATTATAAAAAAGTGAATAAGAACAATATTTATGTGGACCTTCTCGAGGACTAAATAATGTCTAATTATAAATAAAACTGGGCCTCGATCCTCAAAGAAAAATCAATTTTCTATCATTTTATTTATTTAAAAGAAAGTATTTTATGTGGTTGTTGACATGAAAATTTAGAGGGGGTTTGGGAGGGCTTTTTAAAAAATATTTGAAAATATTTGAAAATTTTTTATTTTTATTTTTATTTTTAAGTTTAAATTAATAAAATTTAGTGTTTTTATATCATTTTGATGTGTTGATATCAAAAATAATTTTTAAAAAATAAAAAATATAGTTTTAATATATTTTTAAATAAAAAACACTGTCAACCACAACCACAACCACAACCACAACCCCAAAGTTTAAACTATCCTTTTGCATGCGATTGCTTGTTAGCAATCATTGCGTGCGACCTCTCTGTCTCTGTGCCCTAATCACTGATTACCCTTTCTTTAATGATTAAATTTTAGGGTTTTTTAGAGAGATTTTAAATCTATAAAGAAGTAGATTGATTAAAGAAATATCATTGCCTCACATGCGTGCGCTCCTACAGCTAATCGTGTCTGTTTTTTTATATTATTTTAATATATTAATATTAAAAATTATTTTAAAAAAATGTTATTTTAATATATTTTTAAATAAAAAACAATTTCAATTATTTTTTTTGAAAGTGTTATTTTTACTTTAATCATACTTAATCTAGTGATATCTTGCTCCCAAAAATAAGTGATTACTACTTTAATAATACATAATTTTAAAAACTAATTGTTAAACTATGTTATAATTGACTCTTTCTTTTCAACATCCAAGACGAATCATGAGCTTGCTTTAATTTCTAATATATAGCATGTGATTTTCAAAATAAAATTAATATTTTTTTATGAATTCTAATGTATTTTGATGAATGGGGTTATATATATTATGGGTCAAGCATCTCTCTATATGCTAAATTTATTTTAGATTAAAGTAGATATTCCAGGCTAGTTTGTACACATCTTGATTAATTTTATAGATTCTGAAATTAACGACAATATAAAATATCAGTGGCTATCATATTAACAACCATATATCTCAAACCTAAAATCACACACACAAAAAAAAACAAATATCTTAGTCCTCAACTCTATGTGCTAAATTTAGGGAACCTTGTTCTTTGAGAAAACATGTAGAGTTATGGACAAAACACTTATGTCATGAATTTGTTTTTTTACTTTCAAAGGGATCTTCATATGGTCTTGTTGAGATAAACTCTTATGTACCCAAAAATTGGAACTCTAAAGTATTTTTTTTATTATTATAAATATTTGGATTGATTTATGTGTATCTCAATTATTATATAAGATTCTATAATTAATGATCAAATAAACCTCTAAAAACCATTAAAAAATATACCAAAACCTAATTAATTGAGTCAACTCTCGTATGCTTGTGCTCGTGATTCAAATATTAGTCTCTAACACATGAATGGTATGTTTGAAAGTGTAGTTGAGGTTGTTTTTTAATATATTTTTTTTATTTAAAAATACATCAAAATAATATTTATTATATTTTAAAAAATATTTTTGACATCAGCATAACCAAAAATTTAAATTTAAATAAAAAAATCAAACTTTTTTTTAAAATATAATAAAAGATAGTCCAAGGCAAAGGAGGAGACAAAAAGTCCAACAAATGTCGCATTCAGCACTCAAAGTCCAGGGCTGAGATGAGTTATGTCTCCCTGCATGTTGACCATTGACCATTGACCACGGAAAGAATCTAAAATGGCTTCCCTTTTTCTTGTTCGACAGATGTACACTCCACCTCCTTAGATGGGTCAAGTGAGCTCATTATTTTAATTTTTTTTGCCTTGAAAATGGTAAAACTTTCAATAATATGATATGATTCAATTCAAATCGCTTCAGAATTTGTTGATCAACGAATTAGCTTATGATTTATCAACATTTTTAGGAAGACATGTCTGAAATTTGATTTTTTTTTTTATATAAACATGGGTGTACGGGTCAGTTTGTACATATCGTAATTAATTTTATAGGTTCTAAAATTAATAGTCATGTAAGTTTTCAATAAATATCATCTTAAAAATAAATTGTATCATTCATTCTAGATAAAATAATAATAATAATAATGCAAATTTTACATGATTCATTCATGTACAGGTGTGTGTAATGAAAACATTAATGATGTAATTTTCAGGATTTATGTACAGGTTTTAATATTTAGAAATAAAAAGAATATGAACTTGGAGGGGAAAGAAAGTGATGAAGGAAAAAAAATGTTATTGTATAATATGAAAAGAAAAGTCAAGAAGATTATGGAGACTCGTTATTTCAAAATATTAAAAAACAATAATAGAAAAGGAACAAAAGGGAGAAAAAATTTAAAGACTAAGATTATAAAAAAAAAATCAAAAATAATTGAAACATTAATTAATGAAGTTTTGAGGATTTCTATAAAGGTTTTTAATGGATGGTAAATAAATAAGAATGAAATTCAAAGAAAGAAAAAGAAATATATTATGATATTCTCTAAATTTATGTTGGATCTAAGTTGTAGGTTTATATATTAAATCATTATGTGTATAGAACTCACTAGTTTTAACCTATGTGTTAGATATTAATGTGCTTGTTTGGGAGTGATGTTGAAGTTGTTTTTGAAAGTATTTTTCATTCAAAAATACGTCAAAATGATATTTTTATTTTATTTTTAAAAAATTATTTTTGATATCAGCACATGAAAATGATCTAAAAATACCAAAAAAAAATTTAATATAAAAAACTAAAACTAAAAATTTTCAATTTTTTTTCAAAAATATTTTTGAAACACAATGTCAAACATTACCTAAGATAAGAACAACTCTGTTAAAAAAAAAATAAAGAAAAATTCTTAAAGAGTAAATAAATAATTTTTGACTATGATAATAAATGAAAAATTGATGATGATCTAGCTCTAATTATTAGATAGACTTTTATGATAAGAAAGTAATGGCAAAAAGACTACATAGAATAAAATAAATAATCTTATACATGACCAAGACATTGATGAACAAACTCAATTAGAAGCATAATTTGTAAATGTGGTGTAAAGAAGGTTCACCAATATAATCTCATCTCAATGAGTTTATTTATTTATTACAATTTTTATATGTTAGTATTGAAATTGATAATAAATGATCTAAAAACATAAAAAATAATAGATATAAAAATAAAAATAATTTTTTTTTCAAAAACGCTTTTAAAATACAGTGCCAAATACCCCTTAAATCAAGTTGGATAATATTGATTATAATCATTTGTGAGACATTACTTATAATCATTATGATTCAGATCAAATATATATTTCTAAAAGGGTATATGATATTAAAGTTCATGATAAAGAGGTTAAGGTATTGTATAATATTACTAAAGAAAAGGGAACATGTACAAAGAAAAAGAAAGCAATGTATAATAATTTTGCTTAGTTTTATTATATTAAGCTAGCTGGTTTTTGCATTATCTATTTCACTAGATACATAGGAAAATTAGTGAGGATTTTTTATATTAGCATGGGTATCTAGAGCTAGCTTGCACGTATCTCGACTAATCACACGAGTCCTAAAGTTAACAATCATGTTAAGCCTCTAGTGACTATCATATTAGCAACCACGTGACTCGAACTTGAAACCACATGAGAAGTGAACCCTTGAGTTCCAAATTTGTACCACTCAACCACTTACTAGATGATTTTAGTAAGGACTTGATAAGCTTAGTTAAACTTAGTCTTATGATATTAACCTCCTACAATGTTTAGTGAGGACTTGATGAGCTTAGTTAAGACTAGAATGTGACTAATATATAGTGTAATATTCAAAATGTCATGAATCTAGCTAGCACATTTTACATTAAAAGATAAAACACATTGATATTAAGTTCTATTTTATTTGAGATAATACTATTTTAAGTGATATTGTTATGAAATAAACTAGCACCAAGAATAATCTAACTAATATGCTGAAAAACTAATTTCCATTATGTGATTTAAATCATCGACTCACCAAAAAGCTCAATGATAAATATAAATATTTTGAATTATTTTATGAAAATAATTGATAAAAAAAAGACTTTTTAACTTCTTAATTGTCATGCCCAGATCACTCTTCCTCCCTTTACATGTTTTGTTTGTTAATGTCGTAGTTGAGAGTGTGATTTACTTTGTTTTTGAAAATGTTTTTTTTATTTAAAAATATATCAAAATGATATTTTTTTTATATCAACATATAAAAATAATCTAAAAACACTATTTTTTTTAAAATTTAAAAGTAAAAAAAATAAAAATAAAAAATTTTATTTTTTTTTTAAAAAAAGTGTTTTTGAAACGCAATGCTAAACACCCTTGCACATGTTCCATTTCAACAATACCTCATAAAATCCTATTTTTTTAAATCTTATTTTATAACGAAAAAATAAAACCATGAAATGAAAGAAAATACTATAAAGTTTTTTTTTCTATTTTAGTTTTTTTGATAATAATGAAAATACCTTATTTTTTCACATTAAAGAATCATTTGCTTACAAGATGTGTTGCATCTCGTGAAAAGTATTAAATACTATATTTGTATAGGATATTAAAGATAATAAACAACAAAATAAGAAAACATTTAATGAACTTGATTATTTTATGAAACGAATATCAACTTAGATTTTATTTATTTATATGTATATATACGTTTTGCTTTAATAATATATTTTAAAATATTTAATTAATTAAGACACAACACTATAAACTTTCTCTTGAAACTACATAATTATTTGAGAATATAATTAAAAATATTTTTGAAAGTATTTTTTGTTCAAAAATATATTAAATAATATTTTATTATTTTTAAAAATTAATTTTGATATCAATATATAAAAATAATTAAAAAACACTAAAAAATATTAATTTTAAATAAAAAATAAAAATAAATTCCTCTATATTTGCAAAAAAACACAAAATCGGAAAGATACACAAAGACAATTAAGCTGTTCTTGTCAGATAAATAAATAAATTAATTGGGAATTTGAGGAGACGTAAATATAAGAACAATGAAAGGCTCACATTCTCTGAGCTCACAATCTTCTTCATTAACTCTAACCTGTCAGTCAGGTGTCTTGCTTCTTTATCGTTATTAAAGCCCTCCCTCTCCCTCCCTCCCTCCCTTTCTCTCTGAACTACAAATAAACGGAAGAGAAAGATACTTGTTATAGCAATGGAGGTAGGGTTGATTTTATGCTGAATATTTCGTAGAGTCAGTAAAAAAGAAAAATAACTATAATTTTGTCTTGGATATTGATTTCTTTTTATGTAGACAAGAACAGTAGAAGTGAAGAATGTATCGGATCTGGCAAGTGAAAGAGAGGTTCACGAGTTCTTTCTCCTTCTCTGGCGAAATCGAACACATTCACATCCAACGGTACTTTTTTTATGTTTTACCTTTTGTGTTTGGTTGCTGGGAAGACGTGGGAAACTGGAAAGAACATGCAAAACTGCATCTTGGGTCTTAAAGTCTGTATGTTTTCAGTTTAGTATTGGTGTTTCTTGAGTCGTTCTTTATCTTTATCTTTGTTTGACTTTCTTTAGTTAATTTTTTTCATAAAGAAGAAAAAAGTGAAATTATTATGCTAAACTAATTTCAGGGCAAAAAGATAGGAGCTTGAGTTATTTTTCTGTTATGTTTGCTGAATTGAAGTTGTGGTTTTGTTGGGTGCAGTGAAAATGGGCAGTCAAAAACTGCGTTTGTTACATTCAAAGATCCTAAAGCACTTGAAATTGCATTGTTGTTATCGGTGGGTTCACTACTTTCTCAATTACTTGTATATCCGAGTTGTTTTCTATTTGGGAAATCAGATGAGTTATGTAATGTTCTTTAATCTCTGTAATTTGAATTTTGAAGAATTGGTTTTTTTTGTTCTTTTCTTTTTTCATTAAACTTCAAGCAAATGGAATGCTTTTCTTTAACTCTTTACCATTCTATTGTGAAGGTATATTTTTTTCTCAGTATAGTATTAATTATGGAAAATTTATTGATTGTCGTTTTGATTTTTCCTTGAGGAAGACTTTTGCTTTGAAAAGTAGAGGGTGCCAGTCTGTCTTATGTTATTATCTCTGTTGTAATAAAAGAAGGATATGTCTATAGAAAGGAAAGGGGCTCCAATGAGCATGAACAAATAGAGAAAAGCAGATGGTGCCAGTCAATCTGTTGATTGATCATATGAGTAAATCATGATGATAGTGAAGCTGTAGAGCGTAAGAGTTGTGTGTTTATGATGCAGGGAGCAACTATAGTAGACCGGATAGTGACTATAACCCCTGCTGAAAATTATATACTGAATCGTGAGCTACAGGGTTTTTCCTCTATTCTGTTATTCAAATATATTTTCAACTGATTTTGCTAAATAATTCTGTTCTTGAGTGCAAATGTGCAATTTATGCAGGGAGTAAGGAACGTGGAAATTGCTGTCTCTGTAGTTCCTTCTGAAAACTTTCCCATCAAATGTTGAGGTAGTCAAAATCATCAACAATGATCTTGCTTGCCATCTTCTTAGACATATCCATCTATATTTTGGTGGATGTGAGAGACGTTTTCATGAATAAAATTTCTCTTGCTGCCATGGAGCAATTATATTAATGAATGGTAATGTCTTGTATTTGCAAAATGTGATTTGATTAAATACTTGAAATACCTAATGCTTCTTGCCTATCTTTATGGTTGAACGATTTGAATCTTGATCATCAATATTCTTACCTCTTTTTGTCTTTAGTAGCCAGGAGCCATTTTACTTGTGCTTAATGGTGATAGGTGGTTTTCAACTAGTCTCTTTGTCTTGCCATGGGCCAATTTGGTTAATACAAAATTCTGGTGATTTGGAGTATATAAGATACCCATGGTTGTTGTCTAGTGATTCAGTCCTTAAAAATCTGGCTTCCAACTTCATTATCTTAAGGCTGTCCTGTCTCTCTTAGCAGGGGAAAACTAGCCCTCCGGGCAGTGGAAAAGTCTATGTCAGCAGAGCGCAAGAAGTAGTCACGAGTGTGCTAGCAAAGGGTTCGGCTATTGGCCAAGATGCAATGAATAAGGCTAAGGCATTTGACGAGAAACATCGGTTGAGTGCAAGTGCATCTGAGAAGGTAACTTCTTTTGACCGGAGAGTTGGGCTAACAGAGAAGTTGACGGTTGGAATTTCAGTAGTTAATGAGAAAGTGAAGTCTGTTGACCAAAGGCTTCATGTGTCGGATAAAACAATGGCAGCAATATTTGCAGCAGAAAGGAAGCTAAATGACACAGGATCAGCTGTAAAATCAAGCAGGTAGACTCTCTTCCTCGAATCATATTTTCTACTTCTCACATGTTGACACTAGCATTTTGTTTGAATGGATCGGTTGATGTCTTTCTTTCTAATTTTTCCACCCTCATGGCATGTTTCCCTTGCTCCTTGTTTCTTGTTGTTTCAAACAGTGGATATTAGAAGAAACATGCTTCTTATTTTGCTGTCTCTAAAATTGACTGCATCATGGAAGATGTGGTGGAAACTGTGGAAGAAGTGATTTCATTCTTGGTGGCATGACTTGTAAATGAATCGTTATGTGATTTTGAGAATTATTTCAATTCCATTTTTTTTAGAATAAACTACTTTCTACTAAGAGCCTTTTTTGCGAGTCTTGTCATGCTAGCCTTAGTAATAATCCAAGTTGCTTGCTAACTTGCTTGAAGGAATTTCTCTGTTGATTCAAAATACTTAGGGTAATAAACTGGCAACTGCTATAGATATTTTTGTCATGCCTGTGCTAACCAGTGATATATTTTTGGTTTCAATGAATGTTACTTTATTTTCCTGTTTCAATAGGACAGTCACATATCAACTCTAGGAATTTTATTTTGAGGGATGTAATTTGCATATTTATTGTGCACATTTAAATCTGATTGAATGCCCTTTTCATGTTCTAATGATTCCTTGATGAGATTTGCCTCTAGGTAGAAACTAATCCTATTAGGAAAATACACAATTTTTCGTGCATTTTTTAAATTGGTCAGATGACTTCAAAAATGATCTACATTCTGCCCTCCTTGTTCATCAATCTCAACTTTTTTTATTTTCTTCTAAACAAGCTTTGACTTGTCAATTAGTATTATTTGATGTTTGTTTATTTTCCACTACAATATTATCCTTGACATTTGATTTTGGTTTTAGTAATGTAATTGAAGAATTGAATCCACACCAAGAAAGAATTGTTTTGTTGAAGCATTAGAGTTCTTGTTTTGATTCGGGACAGGTATGTGAGTGCTGGAACAACCTGGCTAAATGGTGCCTTTAGTAAGGTGGCGAGGGTTGGGCAAGTTGCTGGTACAAAAACAAGAGAAAAGTTCAATTTGGCTGTTTCGAATTTGACTGCTAAGGTACGTTCTACTCGCAGAGCTAGTATATTACATGGACTTCAAAAATAATTTGTTTTATATATTACATACACCCTTTTAAGGTTATATAAAAGAAAATTTATTTCTTTTGACTGTTTCTTTCTCCCTTTTTCACATCGAAGAGACTATAGTCGACATTAATGACCTCCAATATTGTCTCTAGTTGCCCGTCCTGAAATCAACTAATCAGTTTCATGAAAATGTTGACACGAAAATAGCCGTTGGTGTCATTAACTATTTTTTTTTTTAAAACCAAAATAGTTAATCTTTGTTCCGTTATTTTCTTAGGAGGTTTTAGAGTATGCTAATGTCAAGGATTCTTGACATCATTAGCTTTCATCTCATAAAGCTGATCAAGTCTATAAATTTTGCCGATATCGATTTCACTTGTCGATATCATTAACTATTCTGAAACCGAATAGTTAATCAAGTTTATAAATTATGCCGATATCGACGTCACCCGCTGATATCATTAACTATTTTTTTCTTTTCCATCCCCTAACATTTCCTTTATCCCTTTTCTTTTCCTCATCAATAAGCACCCAAATTGTAACTTATAGTTCAATAACTAGCAAAAAAAATAATTATTAGATAAAGAAGATATAGGTACCAAGTACCTACCTGCTGTGAACGTTCGACTTGCATTCCCTTGTTGTTGTCCTCCCGCGGTTCCTCTTAAAACCACAAACACCCACCATTATTCCATATTAATCCACATATCACACACAACAACAATTACAATGGTAATAATATTCATTTCTCTTTTACCAAATCTTTTCTTTCTCATTTACATTCCTTATTATCTTCTTTTAACTTTTCAACTCATTTGTAGTCCAAGTGGACATCACAAATTCAATTTTAATCACCGTTTACTCTTTTTATTTTCTAAATATCAAGACACTTTATGAAGGGCAAGGAACAAATTCTACCCTTAACATGGTTAAATTTTTGCTATTTTCTCAACTTGGCCGAAACTGTCAACACAGGTGACAGCTTGACCTCTCCTCAGATTTTTACCCATATCTGGAGTTTCCAAAGCTCCAAATTAGACGGGGTCGGACTCGTTGGAAAGCTAACACTCCTAGCTACAACTTCTATGAAGGAACCCTCCTTGAATTATGTATTTTTCAAGTCCAAATTCTCCTAAGAAACAGGGCAGCAAATCTACCCTTGTTATGCAAAATTGAAGGAAACATAACCAATTCATCTTCAATCCTTGCTTCCTTATCAACCACAACCATGTTTTTCTCTTTATTCATGAAAACCCTACTCATTTATGCATTCTCCCAATATTTTGTATTTAAAAACCCTAATTCTCAATTTAAGATGAATTATGAACTTCTAATCAAATTGAGGTACATTTCATAAAAATTGGAATTAGAACTCCTTACTTGGATGAAATATTGACTTTAGTTCACAATTTTAGAAGAATCTTAGCCTTCTTCTCCTTAAGAACCAATCACTCCTTTTCTTCCCCAGATTCTTCACTTTCTTCTTGTTAATCCTCCCTCGAATTGTGTTTCTCCACTTCGGAATTCCTAGACTTTTATGGGTTTTCAAGCTTTTGGGTGTTTAATCCTAGTTTTTGTGAAGAAAAATTTGGGTTATCTCTCCCCTCTTTCTTCTAATTTTAGTTGGACATGGCTGAGGGAAGAGATGAGTATTTATAGTCCCTATTTTTTAATTATATTTTTTTGACCCTGTTTTTTTTTACAGGGTTTTCATATTCTCCCCTCCTAATAGACAATTTTATCCCTGAAATTTAAACTTCATATCTGACTCAAGGAATAGGTGGGGTATTTTTCCTTAATATCTAATTCTTTCACCCACGTTTCTTCCTCAATTTGTGAGTTTCTCCTCACCACTCTAACTAGTGATACTTTCTTATTTCTCAATGTTTTTTCACTGTGATCCGTGATCTTGACTGCCTTGATCTCGAGTGTCAAGTCTTCATTTACTTCAATAGGAACTGGAGGTAACACTCGGGAAGGATCCACTTCCGCCTTCCGTAATAGTGATACATGTAACACATAGTGAATCTTTTCTAGGTGTGCTGGTAGCTTCAAGCGATGAGCGATTGGCCTTATCTTAGCGATCACCTCAAATGGGCCAATGTACCTAGGAGCAAGCTTTCCTTTCATTCCAAACTGAATGATGCCCTTCCATGGTGCCACTTTAAAGAATACTCTGTTCCCTATTTGGAATTCTAAAGGTCTTCTTCGCTTATCAAAGCATTTGGTTGAAGTTTCAGGGATTGAAATACTAATGTGATTCTGGAAAAATGTTTCAGGATGGTTCGAACCAGACAGCACGCTAAAACTGACCCAACCCCTACACGAGGAAGGGGTTAAATTTACATTATGACAGTAGGACAGAGGGGGATTCCGTGGCAGATATGGCTTCTCATATACCTGCGGTATTGGTTCATTCCGAGAGGGGAGAATCAATAGAAGGTCAGGAAAATTCTACATCTCGACGGGCATATGTGCCTCCAGTGGAGGCATTTGAAGGCGAGAGGCAAGCCCAAAATATCTTCCCCGACAGCGCCAAAGGTTGCGCCAAATCTATTTTCAGATCTTGTCTTTATGGAACATATAGTACGGGCTGTGGCGACAGGGATGACGACAAGTACTTCTAATGTAGCTTCTAGATCAGAGAGAGTCGTCACAATAGTACAATGGGTAAAAGATATGCGGGAAATGGGTTGCGGAACCTTCTCAGGGTGGAGGATGCAGAGGTAGCTGGGCATTGAATGCGTAAAATTGAGAGTTATAGAATAAATTCAGATACCTAAGGAAACAAAGGTAGATTGTGCGTCCTAGTTATTGACAGAAAGTGCTCATTCTTGGTGGGAGACTATCAGGCTATGTATCGATTATTGCACCCTTCAACTGATCAAACAGGTCATCTATCCGTGTTTACAGATACTTGTTCTTTACCGTCACTTTGATCAGTTGACGATAATCGATACATAGCCTGAATGTACCATCTTTCTTTACAAATAACACTGGGGCTCCCCAGGGTGAATTGCTCGTCCGTATGAATTCTTTGTCCAACTCCTGAAACTGGATCTTCAATTCAGCTAATTCTATAGGGGCCATTCTATAAGGGGACTGTGCTATAGGGCTGACTCTTGAAAGAGTCTCAATAGAAACTTCAATTTCCTTAATTGGAGGCAGTCCTGGTAGTTCTGTTGGAAACACGTCTGGGAACTCTTTTACAATAGGAATATTTGTTAAAAAGGAGGTTTCCAGATGAAAACCCTGAATCACTTCTCTTAAACCCTATCATATGTCCCTGCTCAACAACTGGCTTTGCCGTATTCCTCATCACCCTCTCTATACCTTGAGCAGCCTGTACCATATCTCGTACAGATAGAAATTGCATAGCCATCAATATCATTCTTTAGTTCTTGTCTTAGTCCATCACGAAACCTGTCTACTCTATGACGCTCCGTGGGAAGATAGGTGGAGGCAAAATATGTTAAATCTTGAAACCTCTTCTCATACTCTAAAACTGTCTTGTCCCCCTTATCTCATTCTAAAAACTCATGTTCCTTTTTCCATTCCATGCTCCTAGGAATAATACCTCTCCTCAAACTCCTCCTGGAAATCCCTCCATCTCAGCACCTCTCCTACTTTTCTCCCCCTAATAGTCTCCCACCAAAAATAAGCATTTTCTGTCAATAACTGGAATGCACAATCTACCTTTGTTTCCTCAGGTATCTGCATTTGTTTTATAACTCTCTAAATTTTATGCATCTAATGCCCAACAACCTCTGCATCCTCCACCCCTGAGAAGGTTCCGCAACCCATTTCCCGTATATCTTTAACACATTGTACTATTGTGATGACCCTCTCTAATCTAGGAGCTACATTGGAAGTACTTGTCGTCATCCCTGCCGTCATAGCCCGTACTATATGTTTCATAAAGGCAGGATCTAAAAATAGATTTGGCGCAACCCTTGGCGTTGTTGGGGAAGATATTTGGGGCTTGCCTCTCGCCTTCAGATGCCTCCGCTGGAGGCACATTTGCCCGTCGAGATGTAGAATTTTCCTGATCTTCTGTTGATTCTCCCCTCTCGGAATGAACCAATACCGCAGGTATATGAGAGGCCGTATCTGCCACGGAATCCCCCTCTGTCCTACTGCCATAATGTAAATTTGACCCCTTTCCTCGTGTAGAGGGTTGGGTCAGTTTTAGCATGCTGTCTGGTTCGAACCATCTTGAAACATTTTTCCAGAATCACATTAGTATTTCAATCCCTGAAACTGCAACCAAATGCTCTGACAAGCGGAGGAGACCTTTTAGAATTCCCAAATAGGGGACAAAGTATTCTTAAAAAGTGACACCATGGAAGGGCATCATTCGGTTTTGAATTAAAGCTTGCTCCGAGGTACATTGGCCCATTTGAGTCAGATATATAGTTTAAAATTTCAGGGATGAAATTGTCTATTAGGAGAGGAGAATGTGAAACCCGAAAAAAAAAACAGTGTCAAAAATATAATTAAGAAGAAATGGGACTATAAATATCCATCTCTTCCCTCAGCCATGTCTAGTTGAAATTAGAAGAACGAGGGGAGAGATAACCCAAATTTTTCTTCACAAAAACTAGGATTAAACATCCCAAAAGCTTGAAAACCCATAAAAGTCTAGGAATTCTAAAGTGGAGAAACACAATTTGAGGGAGGATTAACAAGAAGAAAGTGAAGAATTTGGGGAAGAAAGGAGTGACTTTTCTTAACACGGAGAAGAAGGCTAAGATTCTTTCAAAGTTGTGAACTAAAGTCAAGATTTCATCCAAGTAAGGAGTTCTAATTTCAATTTTTATGAAATTAACTTCAATTTGATTAGAAGTTCATAATTCATCTTGAATTGAGAATTAGGGCTTTTAAATACAAAATATTGGGAGAATGCATAAATGAGTAGGGTTTTCATGAATAAAAGGAAAAACATGGTTGTGGTTGATAAGAAAGCAAGGATTGAAGATGAATTGGTTATGTTTCCTTCAATTTTGCATAATAGGGCAGATTTGTTGTCATGTTTCTTAGGGGAATTTGGACCTGAAAAATACATAATTCAAGGAGGGTTCCTTTATAGAAGTTGTAGCTGGGAGTGTTAACTTTCCAATGAGTCCGACCCCGTCTAATTTGGAGCTCTGGAACTCTAGATATGGGTAAAAATCTGAGGAGAGGTCAAGTTGTCACCTGTGTTGATAGTTTCGGCCAAGTTGAGAATTTAGCAGAAATTTAACCATGTTAATGGGTAGAATTTGTTCTTTGCCCTTCATAAAGTGTCTTGATGTAAGTTGAACATTCACAGCAGGTAGATACTTGGTACCTATATCTTCTTTATCTAATAATTATTTTCTTTACTAGTTATTGAACTATAAGTTACAATTTTGGGTGCTTATTGATGAGGAAAAAAAAAGGAGTAAAGGAAATGTTAGGGGAATGGAAAAGAAAAAAATAGTTAATAATATCGGCGGGTGACGTCGATATCAGTATAATTTATAAACTTGATTAGTTATTTGATTTCAGAATAGTTAATGATATCGGCGGGTGACGTCGATATCGGCATAATTTATAAACTTGATTAGCTATTCGATTTCAGTATAGTTAATGATATCAGCGGGTGATGTCGATATCGGTATAATTTATAAACTTGATTATCTATTTTGGTTTCTGAATAGTTAATGATATCGGCAGGTGAAGTCGATATTGGCAAAATTTATTGACTTGATCAACTTTCTGAGATGAAAGCTAATGATGTCAAGAATCCTTGACATCGACATACTCTAAAACCTCCTAAGAAAATAATGGAACAAAGATTAACTATTTTGTTTTTTAAAAAAATAGTTAATGACACCAACGGTTATGTTCGTGTCAATATTTTCATCAAACTGATTAGTTGATTTCAGGACGGGGCAACTAGAGACACTATTGGAGGTCATTAGTGTCGACTATAGTCTCTTCGATGTGAAAAAGGGGAAAGAAGTAGTCAAAAGAAATAAATTTTCTTTTATATAACCTTAAAAGGGTGTATATGATTGTGTTTAGAATCTCATATGATTTAAGTAGATTGATGGATATGTTGTTTAAATTCTTCTGTAAATTGCTAGTATTTACTTAATTGTTTTACTCATATGGAAAATCTATATTTTGCATGTTCTTCCCATTCTCGTCAGGAATAGATTTTAAGCCTTAATTCCTTTTTGTATAAGATAGGAACTTAGGAAGTTATGGTGAAATTTTGTTATGTAGAAGAACCTGTAAAATGTATAGGATAGTATATGTGTAAATTTTGTTTCTGGCATAGTAAATGTATCAACTTACGCTTGGGATATTAGAAAGTACTAAATTATCTTAGAATATTAAACTGTGTTATGTTCTATGTATATGTATCTATATGTGAAATCTTTGTGTGTGAATTGGCTCTTTTATTTTTTATCTTATGCGTGTGATGTGATGGAGTTTAGGAATGAATATGTTCCTGAGCATATTCTGGAATGAATTATACAGTTAATTATATTAAACATGGATGTGATTGTGGATGAGATGTGATTCAAATTGTGTGCAGGTTGTGTTATTGATAACTTGGGATCTCCTGATATAGGAGAGACTTGCTGAAATTTTGTTTCGGTCATAGAAAAAAAATTTGAGGTTGTTACATCGAAGTTATAAAGTTATGCAGTTGGTATCGCAACTACCTAGAGGATCTTTAGCCCACAACAATACTAAGCAAACCCCTATAGCCATTCCTCGGCTAGTTTTTGATTGAGGCTTAAGATGAGGAGAGTGAATTTGTCAATTTTCTTTCATGTCAAATCTATTTGGTTAGCCTTGTTCATGGAAATACATATGACCACCTCTTGAATTATAGTTTATTTGGATAGGGATCCCTTATTATATTTGGGTTTAGATTGAGACTCCCTTTACCATGTGAAACTATTGGTAAATCTTTCTAGTAGCTTTCATGTATTTTTTCCATTAAAATTCATCTGTAATGTAATTATCAACATCAAACACCTCATTAGAATCACTATTAACCATCTCTTACATGTCCCATCATCTATCAATCTATCAATGTATCTATCTATTTATCTAAAAAGAAGATGATACAAAGCAAAGAGAATGATAGCATGAAAAAGAATTATACAAAACATTGTGTAATAAAGAAAAAAACATAAAATTTGAATATAAGAATAGAAATCAGTATGTGGCATTGTTAAACCTCAACCACAATAGCTTAGATATCCTTTGTACTAGTAGGATGCAGGTTAGAGGTATTCCAGCTGATATACTTAAATTTTGAAAAATCTCTGATGTTAGGTGAACAAGGCAAGACCAATAATGTCAGGATCCTTGACTATGCACAAAGCATACTTAATTTGTAAAAATAATTAAAGAACAAATAATGTAAAAGATCTAAAGTTTAGATAATGAACCTTATAGTTTGTATAGAATTTGAACATGAGATGTTTACAAGAGATATGAGTTTACAATTTAAAATGTAAATAGATACAGGATTTGGATACATGAGGAATAAGTATGAAATTTTTATGTTGAGAAAATCAATGTTTATTTTCATGAAGTTGTGGAGTTCTTTGTTTTGAAATGACGTTCTTCGTTTTGAAAATTTGAAGTTTTGAAGTTTTGCTTTGTATTTGGATTATCAATTTCTTATAAAAAGAACTTGATGACATCTGAAAGGTTGGACATTTCTCATCGAAAGTTGTTTGTAATTTTGTGATAATGGGGAACATGTTTTTTTAGAAAGTGGGGTACACCTTTGATGCTTTTTAAAGAGTTTTGACTCTGCAATGAAAGTTGTTCTGTTGTTTTGTGCTAATAATTTTTAGACTCTTCAGTGTTTTGGAATGGGTGGTAGAATGCCATAGCAATCATTTTCATTTTCTTCTTCAAATGAGAGAGGGAATACGATGAAGAAGTTGTAGAGGAACTAGATTTGGACATGATTGATTTGGAATCGTGGCTTTGTATTATGCCTTGCATGAGGTATTCTTCCTCGGTTCTTGTAGAGGCTAAGAGAGTTTCAATTTAAGCCTTTGTTGCTAGGAATTAGGACTAAGGATGGTTGTCAATGATGGGTACCAACTAAACCTTTTGTAATCATTCCATTACAAGTTTCTTAGTACTTTTGTATTCTGCTGCAAACAAACCTCATCATTTAATTTTGAATTTTCGGATAAGAATTGGATGTCCTTACTAAAGGTTGTAATTAAAGTACCATGATCATACCCATGGAACAATGAACTTTGTACAGATTTGTAAAAATGGAAGAATTATTCTTTCCCGATGGAGCAAGTTGAAAATTTTGTTAGAAGTGGAGGTAACTGTTTTTAACCAAGGGATGTTCTTTTTGAGGTAGTCAATGTTACAACCAAAATAATCCCACAATTGAAAGGAATCAAAGTGGCAGATTTGTTGTTTCTAGGGAATTGTGGAAATAGAAAAGCTAGGAGTGGATGTATTTTGAATTTTGTAATGAAAAGGTATTAAACCAAGCTTGTTGGTAATCCTAATAGGTTTAGGAATGAAACATTTTTTGATTTGTGGAGCGGAGTTCAATTAGGAATTGGGAAGGTAACTGTTTTATGTAGAGGTTGTTTACAGTATGAAGGATGGATGATTTTTTGGATTGTGCAAGTGGTGTATCTAGGTTTAGGATGGTGGTGTAGTTTGAAGTGTTTGAGTTTGACTGATCTAGTTATTTCAAGTATTGTTGAAAGTATTGTAGAGTAATAAGACTGGGGTTTGGTAATGTCCCATGGTTTGTAATGTCAGTTTGTAGGAAACAATTTTGAAGCGGGTAGAATAATAAGACCGGGGTTTGGTACTATCCCATGGTTTGTAGTGTGAGTTTGTAGGAAACAACTATGAAGTTGATCTTCATAGAAGAAACCTTCCATAAACAATATTTTGAAAATGGGTTTTGAATATATATTTTGATTTTGGTTTTGCAAAACTTCGTGGAGCAATTTGTAAAACAAGTAGGGGTTTTTAAGAGGAGGAACCTGCCATACCAGATGTCAAAAACCAAAATTAATGATAAGACCCAATTACAAAGTTTTTTAGGTAGTCTCAATTATGTCAGGTATGGTATTCTAATACCCATTCCAAAACACACTGAAGCGTATACAAAAATTATAAACACAGCGACAAAACAACTTTCGGTGCAGAGTTAGCTCTTTACTAAAAGCATTAAAGGTGTTCCCTGCTTCCAAAAAAGATATTCCCCACTATCACAAAATTACAAGCTTTCGATGAGAAAGGTCCAACCTCTTCAAATGTCATTAGATTCTTTTTATAAGAAGTAGATGGCCAGATACAAAGCAGAACTTCAGATTTTCAGAATGGAAAACTCATCATTTCAGAACGAAGAATTCTAAAACTTCATGAAAACAAACACTGATTTTCTCTACTGAAGTATATGATTAAGACAGAGAAAAGAGTTTAGTGATGTTAGAGTTTGAAAATAATAAGGGAGTGTTAAATTTTTATATTAAAATTTCAAGCAAAGAAGGTATTTTGATTGAAAGACAAAAAAAGAAAAAGGTCTGCAAAATTAAGAAACCTTAATAGATCTCATCAGGCATTCTGCGTCCTTTTTGCTCTTTACTTGAAGTGTCCTATCCACAGGTCACTTGCTTCAATTCTTTAGGAGAAAAATGTCTTTGTATAATTAGAATTAATGGAGGGAAGTTTGTATTATTGGGGTGGGAATGAGTGGAGAAGAAAATGAGCAAATGAAGGTGGGTTGGGTGTTAGCACGTAATGTTTTTACCTTGGAGAAAGTGGATGGAAGGTAATAAGACAGGGTGTATTAATAGTTTCTGATAGCAAAAAGGGTGTCTATCCAAAGCCTAAAAATAAGAGGCAATGACATGATTACTTGTTTTCTTGGTTTTCTTTTTCTTGAGCATCAATATCTTATTTTGTGAATTGCAGGAATCTCCAATCACCGTATGAGCCAGAAATTCAGTGTCAGTTGAAATTGCTTCATCAAACGTATTGTTGCATGCATTTTTCTTCTATGTTGCCCCAATCACCATATTTGGAGAAAATGATAAATAGAATTTGGAGGTTGCTGGCTTGCTATGAAGGATTAGAGTAATTTGTGCAGTGTCCTTCCATGGTTTGGTTCATGTGTGTCAATCCAATTACATATTTATATATCTTTCAATATTCTCTGGTCCCTATGGCTTCCTTGTAGTTTTGCAGTTTGCAACATTGTTTCCAAGTCACAATGAAATTTTTGTGTTGCATTTTACAAGACCTATTGGTTATGGCCTGTGTTGCTACTGTCAATTCTTAGCAAATGACACAGCTTCCTCTTTTTTAAACTCCAACTTCATGGACTGTGCTTGACAGTATCCTCCTCTGCTTGCTTCTTTGCAAGTTACATGAAAAAGAAAGAAATTGTTGTGGCATTTCTTTCATTTGCACTGCTCATTGAAGAGAAGATAAAATCCATGCTGTAGATAAGGATATGTCTCCTTCAAAGTTATTATTCTGATAAGTTCATTCCAGCTAGATAAATGTTATCTGGTGTGTAGTTCAATTGTCTTAGTGTGCAGCAGTTAGAATTATATTTTGTTTATTAAGAGTGTGAATATTTTTTTACAATACTATAAACCTAGGTAAGATGATAAATCTTTAATGTTTTTTTTTTTGTTAATTTTGAGTTTGTAATAAAACATATAAAATATAAATCAATATAAATTTATTTGTTTAATAGGTTTAAATGAAACCTGAATTTTTTTTCTTCAAAAAACTAATATTAAACTATAAAATTAAAAAAAATAAGGTAAAAAATAAAACAGAACTTGTAAGAATAAGATTTTTTTAAACCAGTTAATCTAAGATATTAGATCTGTATATATGGAGAAATTGTAACACTTAATTTTTAATAAATATAATATCGAATGATGAATTATTATAATTATTATTTTCATCGTTAATTGTCACTATCATTATAGCTATTACTATTACCAATACTATCAATAATTAATATCATAATTATTATTAGTATTATTATCGTTATCATTATCATTATTGTTATTATCGTTGCTAACATTATCCTTATAATTATTATTGTTTATACTATTATTATAATTATTATCATCACAACTATAACTAACATTACCATAATTTTTATTCTTATTATCATCGCTATTATTATTATTAGTACAATAATTTAATAATAATAATAGCACTACCATCACCACTATTGTTATTACGATCATAATCACTATTATTATTACTAATATTACCATTGTTATTAATATAATTAAAATTATCATTATTAATGTCATCACTATAAATTTTTTTATTGATATTTTTAATGTTATTATATGAATTATTGTTATTATTACTATCACTATCATAATTATTGATATCTTACTTACTATAAAAATTATAATAAACTATTATTATTATTATTATTATTATTATTATTATTATTATTATTACAATTTCTACAATTATTATTATTATTCTCTAACCAATAAAAATTATAAAATTATTCCAAAGAATAAATAAAAAACACAAAAACTTTGACAAAATGGCAAGCAAAAAATTAAAAAGAATATAATAAAATTAAAATAAATATTATTAGTATCAAAAAAACCATTTGATTTAGAGAACAAAAATATATAAAAAAATAAGAAATGAAAATAAAAGGTATCAATTTTAATAAGATCATATACAAAAATTAAAATTGAAGGACTAAATTAAAAAAAAATAAAAACTTTAACAAAAGAGAAAATGACAAAAATTAAAAACGAAATCTAAGAGGATAGACAAAGATATGAATATAAAATAGAGATTATTTTAGAAGGACTGAATTATGAAAGGAATAAGACTAAAATTAAAAAAATAAAATAATAAGGAGTGGAATGAAAAACAAAACATATGAAAAATCTCAATTAAAGAAGAAAATTATAACAAATCAAACCTTCTATAGTAGAAACCAAGATGAAATGATAAAATAAAAAGCCAAGGACTAAAATGTACAAAGCATAAAGAAAGTATGGGTATTAGGTTGTAGGAGATAGAAATAAAGAAAAAAACAATCAACCACTGATAACTCTCTAACCATTATATGCTGACACATGTCACACAATATGGAAAAAGACATAGTGGCACATCTAGTTATACGACTGTTGATCATTTTTAGTCATTGTATGAATCTTCATGCACTGCTTATAAGGCGCGAACGACTCAAAATTCTTGGCATGTCTGCACACTTACTATCAAATTTCTATATTAAAAAGTATTTTAAAATATAAAATCACCAAAATACCCCTTGAAGTTTGTCCTAATAATGAATAAAAATTCATATACAAATATCAAAATACCCCCAATTTCAACTCTTTTTTCATATTTCCCAAAAGTAAATAAGTGCTTTTACTATTCATAAAAATAAAACACCAAAAAACTCTTTCCATTAATTCTTATGTTGTCTCTTTTAAAGATAAAATCATTATTTTAATGTTCATAAATACCAAAATACCTAAACTACTCTTGTCCAACAAACATTTTTTTTTATTTCAGGGGCAAACTCTTATTTTTACTGTTACAAAAATTGAAAAAGACACATACACCCCCAAACAATTATTTAATGATAAAATATGAAAAAAGGAAAAGAATGAAATATCCCTAAACCAAAGGATTAATTTTTATGAATCAAAGGGTATAATAATAATTATTATTATACTATAGCAATCCATAATAAACTAAGGGTGTGTTTGACATTGCTTTTGCTTTTGCGATTGAGGTTGAAAAAAACTGTTTAAAAAAAAAACGCTTTTACTGCGACGCAAAATAAATTGTGAAGTGTTTGGTTAAAACTGTGGTTGAGTTGGAGGTTGAAAAAAAAAAAACAGTTTTAAGTGTTTGATTACCAAGCTTTTCATATTGCTTTTAACTTGTGAAATTACTTTAAATGGCATAGACATATACACACATATTTATTTATATATTTATGTATATGTATGTATATATTTATATTTATATTTATATTGTATTAATAATCATAATTTCATAATATAAGAAATAATTCAAGTAAAATGAACATTTTTTTATTATATTAAAATTATTATTATTTAATTATATTTCAATTAAAAAAATAAATTTAAAATGATAGCATAATTATACAATATAATTATATTTTAATTATATTATTTTTAATTATATTTAAACCCCTCACCCGATTATAATTATATTATTTTTAATTATATTTAACCCCCCACTCGATTATAATTATATTATTTTTAATTATATTTAACCCCACCCCACCCGATTAACCCTACCCATTCTCACACCCATTCCCATCTTCATCTTCTACGCCCCCTATGTTAACTCCCCTCCCTAGCCCCAAGCACTCCCCAGAAAAATGAATCAAGTCTCCCCTTTCTCCCTCCAGCAATCATGGCTTCTTCTCTCTTCACACGTACACTAGACCTTTCTCTGAATTGCAAGTCACAAGCTTTTTACCACTAAGCCCTCCTTTTCACTTCGTTTCAGTCTGTTTGGGGCTTCTTGCTGTTGTTTTTCGGTTTAATTTCAGTGGAGGAATGGATGAAGGGGTGTCTCTCAAGCTAAAGCTGAGTCTGAGTATGGTTTTTGTGGAAGTGTTTCTATTGATTTTGAGTGAGTATTTATCTTTTATTTGCTGTTATGGTAAATGGATTTTGGTTATTTTTGCATTATCAGTGAGTTTTCTCAGTTGGGTTGTTTCAAGGTGATGGTTTCTGATGGTGGGTTTGTGCAATTCAACGGTAATATTTTCTACTTCAAATACAATCGGTGTTTCACAAAAAAGAATCGCAGATACAAAAGCACCTAAATCCAGCTTATTTCAACATGATGTTCAGAAGAAAAATTGCCGTGGGACCCGCCATTTTGTACCGGTGTTTGGTACTAACCAAACAGAAAAAATGCAACCCTGTTTGGCAATCGTGGAACGCACCACATTGCCAAACGGGTACTAAATCTATAACTATAATAAATTATCGACCTAGTTTAGTTTTTTTCTTAAGAAATAATTAATGCATGTATGCCAAAAATTCAAGCCAAAGAATAAGAAAGAAAATCTTAATTCACAAGGACATTGATGTTTGGAGGTCTCAAAGCTGGTTATGTAAGTTAGTTTAAGAAAAACACCAAAACGGAGAGCATTAACTTTGCCAAGCAACTATAAAATTTCATAGGGACAGATTGAGGATGCAGATTTCTTGTGTATGCGCGTACGCAAATGATGCTTAATGCTTCATTTGGTCGAAGTTATGTTTTATCAGCCTCTGGCGATGGCTGTGAAGATCATATGATGCCCTTGTGCTCTTTTTAAAATACATCACAGTTGTTAATTGTAGCAGTTGAAAGTTAGCATGAGAGGGATTAAAATAAGGTGGAAGTACGTTGGAAGTGTTGATTATAAAGCTTATTGTAGGTTGATTATATGGTTTTCTCATTGATAAAGAGCCTGTTTGGCACTGCGGCCAAACCGTCTTTTTGCTGAAATTCATTTTTTTAAAAACAAATTTAAATGAATATGTTTTGGTGTTTGTAGATCATTTTGATATGCTGATGTCAAAAATAATTTTTTAAAAATAAAAAAACATAATATTGATATATTTCGGCACGAAAAACACTTTGAAAAGCTACCGCAACCGCTCTTCCAAACAGGCGCAAAAACATGAATTCTGGCCTCATATATATCTCTGGTGACAAGTTGTATATGGTGAGTATTACTGGTTAACAAGAATAAAGAGCGACAAATGATTTGAAGAATTGAATCCATTTTTTCATAAACTAAGACACATGTTCCTTTCTTCCACTGAAAATTAAGGATGCATATGGTTAAAGTGTTTTCAAGCTTCACCTTCAGAGGGTGTATCATCACTCCATCAACAATATTATGTGAACAGTGTCATGTACCCAATAATAATTTTTGATAACATGATAACCTCTGCAATCTAGATGTGATTGAGAAATATTATGTGTAATATGAGTTTGTCCCCTACCAGTTCTGTGCTTAAATGTTTTTATTTTAAATTATTTTTTAGTGTTTTTAGATCATTTTCATGTGCTGATGTCAAAAATAATTTTCAAAAAATAAAAGAAAAAATATTATTTTAATATATTTTTAAATAAAAAATAATTTTAACCACACTTTTCAAACAAACATGCACTTAAACTGATAGTCAAGGGATGTAATTCAAAACTGCATTGGGAGTTGGGGATTCTTACGAAGTTTTTCAAACAATAAATTAAAATTATGGTCATAATATTTCGTGTATGTACGAGGTTGTTTTGTATTCTTTAAAAATGATCTCCGAGCAATAAAAAAGAATCAATTTTTCCCACCCACATCATCGCCAAAAGTTATTGAAGTCATGTGAACAGGAGAAGGTTTTCGATGTTCCAAAAGTAAAAGATTTCATCAAAGGCTGTTATATATGGCTACTGAAAGATGATGAAACCTGAACCTGTAACTGGTGCCACACCATGCTTACTGTTGCTGGACCCGCAATAGAAACCGATGATGATGCATGTTTCCATGGGGAAGAAAGTGGTAGGACCCATCGAGAAGGACTACTTTCTGAGCATTGATAGCAGCCATGGAAGTTTGAAGTTCATCGGCTGAAATAATTGAAACTTGCACTCGTAGAATTAAAAGGAGCATGGCCTGTTGGGGTGCTTCCAGACCGGATTCTTGGTCAAGTTTTAAATTATTTAACCTTGACTCGCAATAAATAGCTTGTTAAAACTAGAGTGACAGGTAAAATCTAATTATATATATATATATATATATATATATAGAATAAACTCAAAAAATATAAAGTTAATTTGTGAATTTTTATAGCTTATATTCCCATGAAATGCTTCTTAACTTTTCTATATGAGATATCTATATTTATAGCCCACATTCCCAACATAGATGAGATATATCATGTTGTATATTTCCAATATATTGGATATATTGTTTAAAATAGAACTAGCTTAGTAGAAAATCATAAAATGTGTTCTCAATAACCAAAATGATAATGATAGAAGAGAAACAGTTTTGAGACAACAAATTGAAGCCTCCAGGACTAGATCTTAGCTGCGTCCCGAGAGGGAATCTCGCTGGTGTTGAGGAGTCGTCACCTGGTTCTTGAGGGTCGCTAGGAAATCTCGATTGTGCTGGTCTACTCAGAAATTCAAAGGTAGGGGATTGCGTAAAGAGAAGATATTAACACTCCTAGTACGTCTTACATGAGGTAAGTTGCACAATGTATTTTGATGTGATTTTAACAATTTCGATGAGAAGTATTTATTCATGTGAATAAATCTATCTTTTAAACTTTTATTATGAGCTCGTGAACCCAAATAAAATATCAGGAAAAAAAATTCATGTAGATAGATGCCTTCAAAGGATCATCTATCCTAGAAAGCGGATGAGTTTTCTACAATTTATGCATCGTTTTTTTTTTTTGAACAACGTTCATATGGATTAAAAGGAAGGAAACTGTACAAGGGAGCCCAATAGACCGGCTACAAAGGGCCCAGACTAAGGGAAAGCAGCCCGCTAGGGGCAAAACAAAACAGCCTTAGAGGCTTCCCCGCAACCCAAACCAGCCCTCTGGAAAAGAAAAGAAGCTGGCACTAAACATGGCCTAAACAGCGGCCTACAACCAGGCCTTAGAAAACCGGCCCAAGACAACAAGAACAACCTCTCTACAGGTTCCACTCCGAACGAACTCTAACAGGGATCGGCTTGTTATGGTTGAGCATCATAATTCTTATAATCTTCATGCCCTCCTCCTTGATCATACTCACTGCCATGTGCTTGTTGTTGAAGATCCTATTGTTGCGTTCCTGCCACGTGAGGTACACAGAGGTAGATAACGCATAACAAGCCAAATTGTGGCTAAAATTCTTTTTGTGGTGGAAATTCGAAGAAGCCCATTGAAGAATGTCATCCCACTGAGAGAAAGGGCATATCGCCCCTGCCTTAGTTGATAGGTGCACCCACAGAGCACTAGAATAACCGCATTGGAAGAATAAGTGCGTGTGAGTTTCAGGCTGCATCCCGCACAACACACACGCATTGACTGTGACCTTCCGTTGCACATGGGGCCTGTCCATCGTAGCTAGTCTGCCCCTCATTGCCAACCATAATATGAAAGCGTGCCTGGGAATATGCCCTGGAAACCAGGTTATGCAAGCATAAGGGTGAGTCTGCCTCTTCCTACGAATGAAATCCCAAGCTGAAGCAATGTTAAAATTCCCTGAGTGATGCCCAGCCCACACCAAACGATCAAGCTTGTGAACCCTAGGCTGGAAGGTGATAGAGCCCCACGCTGCACTAAGGTCCGGATGACCCGCTGGGAACGACCAATTCCCATTCTGAATGATGCTATCAACTTTCGCATCCCAAGGGAGGCCGGTGGAAGCTAAGATCCTCGCACGGTAAGAATTAATCAGAGATCTTCCATCAGGGAGCCAAGGATCAAACCACAGGGATGTGTTGGCTCCGGATCCTATTGTGGATTTAAACATCCCACGGAACCAAATGCGACTCTCTAGGATTTTCCTCCAAGCCCAAGATACTGGCCCTTTCACTCTAGCCCTCCAGCTACCGCTTAAAATAACTCTGAGAATTTTTTGGTTGTTTCAAGATATTTAAATATTAGCCTACTTGTAGGTCCAACATTTATCATCTGATTTTACACTTTTAATTCTTGTGAATTAAGTTCATGATTTATTTAAAATAGGCTAAATTCTCAGGGATTTAATAAACTTGTTATTAAATCTAAAGTATTTTTTCACGAAAGCTTTGGCCGTAGCAAGTAAAACACAATTTTTATTAAGTTTTATATTCTTTTTCTTACCAACATAAATAAATAAAATGCAACACACACACAAACACATTCTTATTATTATTTTTCATTACAATTTACAAATCAGACAACTTTACTAATAATGTGCATGAAACCTTATCATGCCTGATGATATCATGCTTTGGTATGAGCGGTGGTGATCTTCTCGGTTCATGACGGAGATATCTATCTACCTTGCAGTAATATATGGTTTTTCTTCTAAGATCACGAAAAAGTAACAATAACAAAAAAAATAAAAAAAAAGAGATCGTGGAGGGCCATGTCCCCTTCTCTCTGGGTCCTCGTTATTTTCAGTGCTAAACCTTTTCTCTTTTTTTCCACAGAGAGAGCCTGTAAAAGCCTCCATAGTCGTCACTCTCTCTCTTTTCTAATAAAAAGCTCATCAGAAGAAGACAACACCATCCCTCCAAAACCTACCAGCTTTTTCATTACTTTACTCATACAATGACCTGTCAATTATGCGCTTTAACACCCGTTGTCTCATCTCTTTATCATCTGGTCTGCGAGAATTTGTGGTGTTGGGTGCCTATAAGTATATATAAAGAAAAAGATAATGCAGAGAACTTGAGTATATAGCAGCTAGCCTTGCTAGGTTTCGATTGTTGAATCATGAGAAAGAAATCATGGCTCGGTTATATAGAGAAGAAACCATGAAAAGGGGTGTCTGGAATGAAGTTTGATCCAAGATCCTTGTATCTCCCGTACGTTAATTTAGTCTCTGTTACTGTTAGGTTTCGATTGTTGAATCATGAGAAAGAAATCATGACTAGGTTATATAGAGAAGAAACCATGAAAAGGGGTGTTTGGAATATGATGTTTGATCCAAGATCCTTGTCTCTCCCGTACGTTAATTTAGTCTCTGTTACTGTTAGGTTTTCATTAGAGCAGGAATTAGTGCTGGCATGGTGATCATAGCTAGGGTTTGATTCAAGATCCATTCGACTCATCTCTTAGCATCTCTCCTGTGTGCTTCAGCTCATGTTAATCTGTAATAATCTTAATTATTAGGTTTGATCTTTCAAGTAATTATATATGGAAAATATCATAAATTGATCTCGGACCAGGCTTCATTCCTTACACCTTGCTTTTCTTCTGGTATCTGATTACAAAAATTTAATTAAGGTATGATCCTAATCCCATCCTTTTTCAAGGCCTCGTGGAATTTTAAGTCTATATATATAGATTGTTCATTGCATTTTCTGATTTATTTTCAATCATTGATGTGAAGATCTTGAACAGATAATTCACTGATCTTGATCTTATTCCTTTCCTTTGTTACTGATACTTGTTAAGCTTTCCATTGACCTAGTTGTACGATTGCATGAACTTGATCAGAAACACCCAATAATTCGTATGATGGATTTGACTTTGAGTAGAACATGTGAAGTAGTAACACATCCTCCTTGTTTCTTCTCCCCAGTTATTTCCCTTCCAACACAGAAATATTCTCTAATGACAATATTCGCAGACAAGCATTACAATACAGGACATGAAATGCTTTTATCAGAAATATATATATATATATATATATATATATATATATATATATATATATATATATATATATATATATATCTCGACTTCAATTCCTGTTTGGAACTTTGTATCAGATTTCCCCGATTGTGCCAAGTGTTTTTACCTCTTCAACACTTCTAGCCCTAAGCAATTTTTTTTTTTTTTAATTTGGCTGTTCTGGCTAACTTGTGCGTACCTTAACTAATTTTATGGACCCTAAAGTTAGCGATTATGCAAGTCTCGTAAATATTTTGATTCTTGGTAAAAGGTCTGCTTCACTGTGTTATGGATATCATAAGCATAAACCCTAACTGGGGCCTGAGATCATATATATATATACATGCATCATTTGGGCTTATGTATCTGCATGTATAAGATGTTCTATATACATACAAACACATGCATCACATAATTACATAATTACTGGATAGGAGTGAATTTGACATTCATATGATCAGTGCAAGGTAATATGTTTTTTTTTCTTTTTTTTTTTTTCTTTTTTGATGAAGGTGATAAGGTCTTATAAATTTGAAGCAAATTTAGTATAAGACAATGTAGGGCGGTCGATAAGATTATGGCTATACATGGGGACGTATAAATTAAATTTCTGCATAATTTATTTATTTTCGACCATTTTTTATTTATTTCAACCGATTTAACTGCATTTTTATTTTTCATTATTACCTTAATTTCACGCTGATCAGTTTACAATATCGTAGACAGTCAAACTCGTTCTTAATTATATATCTTGTATATTGTTCACATTTAATCTTCTACCAGTAGCAAAAATAATTGAGTTGCAGAGTCACATAATGCAACTGATCAGGCTCATATTGATTAATAATCATTTTTAAAATCTTTTTAATTATGTGAAATGAGAGAAAGAGTTATTAAATTAATATCTTTATCGATGTTGATTTCAATTATAAAAAAGGATCGATTAGTGTTAATGAGTTTTGTTTTATGAAGAGAGTTTCATCTAAATGTTTTTTTTTTCTCCCTCCCTTAGAAGGTAGATTTGCCCACAGGAAGATTTTCAAGCTCATATTGACTTTTGAATTTTCAGCTATTTTATAGTTATTTGAGGCAAAATAAAGGTTTTTAAAGGTGTTTTCTTGGTGTTTAAAATAATTTGAAGATGAGTTTTTTAGCAAGAAAAATAAAATAATAGAGCCCTGATTTTATAGCCATTCTCCGGTCACCAAATTCCACAAATAGTAAACGATGTGTCATCAGGTTATATTAAGAAAAAACAGAGACGAATGACAAGTCGTCCGCCCCTTGAAGAAATTCAAAAAATAAATACAACTAGGCTAAGCATGCAGGCTAGTTTATAAGACCAACGTGCATTGGTTTTTTTCTTAGTAGGCTTAGGCATGCTGGGCCACCAGGCCCACATGTCTATCTTAGTTTTTGATATTTTTTATTCTTTTAATTTTTTTTATTTTTTAAAATTTTAGGTTGGGTCATTTACAAGAAGAAATAATAATCTAATTTTAAGTAGGTTATGTATGAAAAAAAAAGTGTTGCATCTTAACAAGCACTTGATGATCATTCTAATGATGTAAGCTCGTCAATTACGAGTTATAGATGTAGCATCCCATCTATTAGAGATCTATATTTGATATTCATAAATATAGAAAGCTATATGATCTAGCATGTTATATAGAAGCTATATGAAGGATAACATCAACAAATGAAATCATTAATGGAAGTTCCCTTGTTTCAATAAAACTAGTTTAAAGAGCATCTTGAATGGATGTCAATGGTTGAGGCTTGGTGGAGGAATTTTAAGGCAAGTATATAATCAATAATTGTTTTTATTAATAAAAGATGTTTTTTTTTAAAATCTATAAATCTTATTATTTTATGAAAATGATTATAAGAAAAAATCTTGGTGGGATGAGGAAGACTCTAGAGTGGCAAGATAAGTTTAAGAAAATCACAACACAACTAGATATGTTTTAACGTGTGAAGTTTAATTTTTTTTGTTGAATTGTATTTTCTTTTATTATATATTTTTTGTTTAACAAATTCATCTCCCACATCACTAAGAGCAACTAGGAGAGATATTTAGAGTACTTCATGTCAAAGGATTTTAAGAGGGCATTTGCAAAGTGGGTCCTTAAATAAAAACAAGGAAATTCTATGGTTTCATTGGCAAACATACCAACAAGTCATTTCCTTTTTCTAACCATGGAAAGGACCTTATACAATAGCCTATTTTACTTTCAAGTATTTTTTTTAAATGGTAGTTATTATTTGTAATAATATTTAAGTAGATATTTATTCTATAGACTACACAACTCGGTTGTGAGCCAACTTTAATGGAGTTATACATGGAAACACATATATAGAGAGAAAGATAGATAAAAAATAAAAAGATGCAATAATTCTTGGATAACTAAGTTGAGGTGTTTATCATAAGTCAACTTTTATACCTTTTGTACATTGTCTAGACTAATATATTTTTATCCATATATTTTACTTCTTCTTCTTTTTATTTTGTTTCCTAGGAATAGTACAATGTTGATCCTTCAATGTATTTTGAATATGATTCAGAGTTGTGGTTTAAAGGCTGGAGCAACTTGTGAACCTGATAGGAATTATATTTATGGTATCTCTATGACTATGGCCCAAGATATGAGGTTAGGTTATAGTGTATCAACCATAGGCATGCTATAATCTGACATGAGTTAGTCATCATAAATCATTAAGGAATTGATTAAGCAACAAGTTGGTGCTCTAAAGGTCAAAACAAAAGTTAATTATGAAGAATAGAAAAACAAGAAATGTGAGGAGATGATTGTATAGTCTAGTCATTATCCTCCCCCTTAAAGACCTTTACAAAAAAAATTTCACCCCCTTCACCTTCCCCTCTATCTGCAATCTCTTTTTAATATTCATAAATATTTGCAATTGATTCTTATAGTGAAAATTAATCTTAAAGAATTTAAATTTTTACTCTTAGTATATATTAAATGTTTTATCCAAGCTATTTTTTTTTTGTATAATGTTATTTAATGTCAAATTATTTTGATAGCATTAATTTTTTTTTTTATCTAATCAACGAAATCAATATACCAAAAGAAATTAATCATCACATACTTGTATAATTTATATTACTATTTTATGGGGTAACCATCAATGATCATATCAACAAATATAAATCAGCGACATGATTCTAGCCGATGACATTATTCTTTTGATGAATTCATCAAAAAATAATTATTGATAAAAAAAATTTATCAATAAAATATTTCTTACATATTATTCCTTTTATGGTGGTGAGACCATACAAATGGTAAGTAACATTGTGTTTTTCTTATTAAAGGACCTCCACAACTTCTTCTATATCATAATTATTTAAATGAGACTAATTATACATAGATTCATACACCTTTTCAAAGAAATCCATAACAAGATTTAAATTTTATATCAAGAAATAAAAAAATAAAAATTGAACCAATAACATAAATACATGTCTAAGCTCTAAATTTATATTATATACAAATTTAGTCTTTTGATTATTAGTATATAATAAATTTGTTTGAAAATTTATTATAATATAAATTTATTATACAAACATTAATAGTATTAAATATATATCAATAAAAAATTCTTAATCCAATATTAATATAATTTTTTTATTGTTTTATTTTTTTTCTCCCAAATTGATATTAGTGCTTAATTTTTTTTTATTGATTAAAATTTAATGTGGGAATTTCCTGTCCTAAAATTAAACCATAAAGGTAAAAATAAATCTTGAAGAAATATAAGATATATTGAATGTAAATTCTTTATTTTTTTTATTTGTGTTTTGTTAACTGAAGTGTCCAAGTCAAGTAATAAGCACCTCGACTAATTCTCATGTTCTTGTGTCTATGCCCAAAAATATTTCTCAAATAATAATATGGTAAAGTCATTAATTTTCACACCTCATTACAATAGTAATGTGTTAGAGGTTGTGATATTAGCTCACCAAGAGCTAGGTCATTAATGCTCACGAGGTTCAAATAAAAGAAATTTTTTGCTTAGAAAAATAAATAAATAAATCATGCTCAAATAATATTAGTTTCCAGGAAACTCTTCATATTTTGACAAATAAATCTACATTAGATATTTATAGTTTTAATTAAATAAAAAAGAGGCAAGGATGAAAAATAACTTCCCAAAAACATAATTAATTGAAGAAATGTGTTTTATGTATACTCTTTTGTGAGCTAGAAAATTGGGTATGGTTTTGAAGACATAACTTTATTTTGATAAATTGAAGGGCAAAAAAAACTTTTTTTTTTCTAAATGCCAAATAAGATTTTTTGATAGATTGAGTAAGATTTGTTTTAAAAGTTAAATAAGACTCACCTTTTAAGAATATAATATATATTTTTTATTAAATTTGTCATAACTGAATTTGTTTTGGATGCGATGAAATATTACTTCTTAGAAAGTATATTTTGTGGATCCAAGTGAATGAGTAAAACCCTAACTATTACAAATTCTTATAAAGAATACATACTCTGACTCGAACTCGAAACCTGCTATGCAAATTACAAACTCTTTATCATTATGTCATGTTTTTTTAAGAAAAGATTCCATATCTTTATAAAATACATTACCAACAGCTCGAAAATCTCATAATACTTCAACAATTTAGCATGTGTTTAAAATTTTGCATGAGTAATAAAAACAGACAATGGACCCGTAGCAACATGCAGCCGTGTAAAGACGACGACGTAGCATGACAGAAAAACACAATAAATTCCAAAAAATAAAAATAAAAAATTAGCCGAACGTTGTTTCGGATTAAAGCTCCAAAACAGGGGGCTTAGTATTCGCAATGTAGATTAGTATCTCGTCAAATGCCACCAGCAATCGGCATCCTTTGAATGCTTGGAGATAGCTATCCTAATTTTTATTTATTTATTTATTTATTTATTTCGGCCAAGAACATAATACGTGGAATTGAAAGCTACTGATTCGGTTGACTTTCAAGATCTTACGTGGTGGTGCTAAGCAAAAGGAAGAAAAAATATTATATATAATTGTTAGAATTTGAGGTAGGGTTTGATTATTATCTTGTTGTAATAAATGGAATGAGACACATAAAGTTGAAAAATGTGTTTGGTTGGTTGAAGAAATAAAAATATAGAGATAGAGATATAGAAATAAATTTATTTTTTGATGTAATTTTAAAGTGAATTTATATATTTTAAAATACAAGGAATATAAATGATATATCTTCGTGAACAATATTTTTTATTTTTCATTTCTAAAATATAAGTGTGAAAATATTTTATATTACTAAGTTTATGATAAAACTCCTTGATCTAGGATATTAGAAAATTAGAGATTTGACATGTGTCTAAATTTTTATATTATGTATTACCCTAAAAATCACGAAGTTGAAAAAGTACAAAATATATAGGCATTCTCCATTATAAACCCAAAACTAGCAAGGAACGAGTTGCCGTCACACACAAAAAACTTAGATATTTTTCTTATCGTATTTAGAATATAGAGGTTATTCATATCACTAAATTGTTTGTTTTTTCAATTCATTCTTCAACTTTTTTTTTAGAAATTAAGCTTTATAATTTGTTTAACGACATCTCAATATACTTTTTATGATCAAGAAATGTTTGACCCGACCCATATCACCGCGCAAATGAAAAATCTAGTATGTACTAAAATTGATGGGGGGAAAATGGCATGGGCTAGTACCATGTATCATGTTGAAATAATACAATAAAATATAAATGATTCATTTGCAGTTCTAACTCCAATGAAACTCAGCTAGAAAACTATAGCCTAAAAACATAATGCTGAAAGGCTAATATTTTTATATTCTTTTCTTACAACAAATTTACTAAAACAGTTATGGATTATGATATATGTGATAACATTAAATATTAAACCATCTTATTATAAAATTGATTTGGGTCGTTAGTTTTAATGTTAAATTTATCATATCATACTCCCATGCATGTCCCCACATCCTGGTGCTCTGGCCCCTTATATATTGATGATGTTTTGCTTTGCACTGTATTTCAAAAGTGTTTTTTTTTTTAAATAAATTTTATTTTATTTTTTTGATATTTTTAGATTATTTTCATGTGCTGATGTTAAAATTAATCTTTAAAAATAACTTCAATCATATTCCCACAAAGCACCATCCACCATTTATTTTCCTTTTTTTTAGATATGTGGTGAAACTTGAACTAGAAAAACAAAGTTATGCTGTTTATGTCTGCCATTAACTCATCATTGATGTTAATTAATTTCTCTTAGTTACAGAAGACCATGTGTCAACAGCAGATTCATCCATCAGTATTCATTAGTGAAATCACCTTTTACAATCTTGTTTAAGGAAAAAAATCATGATTAGCAAGAGGGTTTTTCTCCTGTCTCCAAAAAAATATGAAAATTCCCATCCTCCAAGAATTAAATTACTGATGAAGATATATTTTAAGGTCAACAAGAACAATCGATCAGTGCCAAGGATATATATTACTATATATTATCTGAAGCACGATGTGGAGAGGAGTGTCTGTTAGTATAATCTATCAATAACTTGCACGCCATTGAAATTTTAATTTTTTTAATTTTTTTGGACAAATTAAATATATATATGAGAGAGAGAAAGAAAATTTGAATTAGTTCTAAATTGTATTGACACCTATCATGCATTTAATCATGATGTTGCGTGTCGTTTAAAAAATATTTGAAATTGTAGTTAAGTTTGTTTTTTAAAGTATTTTTTGTTCAAAAATACATTAAAATAATATAATTTTATTTTTTTAAAACTATTTTTGATATAATCACATAAAAATAATTTAAAAACACCAAAAAATTAATTTTCAATAAAAATAAATAGATAAAATTTCAATTGTTTTCAAAAACGCTTTTGAAACACAGTGTCAAACAAAAATATCATTGCTCATAATTTAAAATTGATTTTTTAGTGTTTTTAAATCATTTTTATGTACTGATGTCAAAAATAATTTTAAAAAAATATTATTTTAATATATTTCTAATCAATTTGAAAAGTAACTGCAACCACATTCTCAAACACCCTAGAAAAGTCTAATTGGAGTTATATAATATATAATATATGAATAATTAAAAGGGTTTAGGTATATGAAATTATGAATATGAATCCCTTGTTTGCGGTCCAAACAATTTTTTGTTCTTTCTTAATATTATTGATTTTAAAATGTTGATATAAAAATAAAGAAATATATATTTTTTTAATATATTTTTAAACTAAAAATATTTAAATTCGTTTAGATGGTAAAATTTCTAGATATCTTGTGTTTTTTATATGGCAAACAAACCATAAATTGTATCTAATTTATCAACTACTTCCACGCCATTAGCTTAAACAAAGCTAAAATCAATGCGGTGCTTTTAATGTGCATATTTTACTATGCACACTCTCACATATCAATGTGAATTAGAGTATTTTTATTTTATTTTTTATTTTTTTCGCTTCGATTGTTTTTTTTTTGTGTGTGTGATTAAATTGTTAGTTAATTATTTTGTTCCTCATTTGTTAGGAAAGAGTAAGATTCAATGATAGAGGACCATAGTGAATAACAAAGAAAAACTAGGTGGTAATTTCATAAATAGCATTGAAAGCTCACTTTGACCCTTCTACTTTCTAATTAAAATATCGTTGATCCTTTTAGCTTTTGAAAAATCAATTTTAGTCAAATCTTTATTTTTTTTATTTTAAAGTTCTTTGTTTGAGAAAAGAAAGGGAAAATCATAAATGACTGAAATATGAACTTTCAGGTCCAAAAATTACCTCCCTCGATGTTTCTAGAAACCCTTGTGGTGGTAGAATTCTAGATTACAAATGATCTATTATATATGTATTTTTTTTTAAAAAAAAAGACAAATTAGGTGCATTATTCTTCAACATGGTATTTTGATTTGGTTTGAATATTTTAAAATATATGTCAATGTTAATGTTAATGTCAATGTCAATATATTAATATTTATAAAAGATATCATTTAATATTTAATTAATAATTAAATTTTCTTGAGTTAGAAAACATATCAGCAAAGTTCGGATATTTTTTATATTAAAAGGAATCTAATCCAACTCCGGTCAAGCCAATGATATATTAATTTTATATTTCATGCTAATAAAAACCTTATAATGAGCAAAAATAAATAAATAAACAAAGTGGAAGAAAAGGATGAAAAGAAGAGTAAGAAAATAACTCCTCCACCCACTGGTCACGGGAATACTTGATTAGAATAAGCTTACGATTTCCTGATCTCAATCAATTACAATAGGAAATACTTATTATATTTTTTGAATTGGAGTTCTATTTTGTAATATATCTTTTATTAGATTATGGCCCTCTTTGGTATTATTTTTCAAAAACGCTTTTGAAAAAACAATAATTTTTTTTACTTTAAATTAAAAAAAAATGATATTTTTAGATCATTTTCATGTGTTAATGTCAAAAAAGATTTTTTTAAAATAAAAAAAATATCATTTTGATGCATTTCTAAATGGAAAGTACTTTGAAAAGCAACCTCAACTACACTTCCAAGCAGACATTATATCATAAACAAATTATATTGATACGTGACAAACAAATTCATATAATTCTTAAATTTATGGATTTGTTTTAATAAGAAAGATTCTCAATTAATTATAAGTTGATTATATATAGATTAGATGTTGTATTTATTTATTGCTCTAATTTTGGAAGCAAATATATAAGAAATTTATAGTTCTTTAACTTAATCAAAGAAGACTTGAAGTTTAAAACTGTATAGATTAATTATTGGTAGTTTGTGATCACATATTTGGTTCCACAATATAATAATAGGGTATGGATAAGGATTAACAAATTAATAAACATTGCTCATAATTTGGCATTGATTGCTGGCATAGTATAGGGAAAAAAAAAGAAGAAGAAAATGCCATTCATATTGATTTTTTATTTGACATGGATGTTTTGTATGAGTTATTTGATTTTTTATTATATGGATTTGGGGCTTGAATCATGTAACTTCTAAGCTAATAGCAAGCATAATCAAAAATGATAATTGAGGACTGACAATTAGATATGCAGATTATAAGTTACTTATAACAGTTATGATCTTTATATCATGAGGGGATAATTGATTAAACGTGAAATATAACTGAGATTACTCTATAAGTCACTAAGATCATGTGAACATTAGGAGAAATTGTTCAATACTTGTTAGAAAACAATTCACTAAGGTTCATGGAGGATAAACTGCCATTTTTATATCCTAGAAAAAAAGGATGTTGGCTCGGTCTTTAAAATCACTTATATTTGTCTATAAAATATGTTAGGAGTCCTTGACTGTATAACATGCAATCTTTGCATAAAACACATACACACTTTTGTATGGTGTAAATCTTTTATTTACGAGATTAATGAAGATTGAAATATTTTTTAGTATTTGTCGTGTTCTTTGAAGATTATTCATTTGTGATAATTTATTTGCTTATAACTAGGCAATTATGGGAACATCTTTGAGTAAGCAAAACATATGATTGTAGGCAAACAAAACGATTGAAATGGGAGGAAATATTTAGCCTAATAGGGACTAAATTACTACATAGGGCTGAATTTTAGGGTGAAATATTTAACCCTATGAGAGAACCCATGATTATAATTTATGTTTTAGAAGTTAGGCTTCAATTATATATATAACAAAAACTCAAAATTTTAATTGGGGTTAGCCCAATGACCAAAAATAATAATAATATGATCCCTTCTAAATTTGTTTTTATATATATATATATATATATATATATATATATATATATATATATATTAAAACCATTATTCCAAAATATATATTCATATTCTAAATGTAGAGGTGGAGTATGTTTTTAATTTGATTTTTAGAAACCAAATAACTTCTTTTTTTTGATTTGAGGAAAACCCCACCACTTGGAAAACATATTTTATGAATCTAGGTGAGCGAGTAAAACCCCTGCTGTCTCAGGCTCTTACAAAAAATACACGTTTTAACTCGAACTCGAGACTCTGTTATACAGATCTCAAATCCTTTACTACCATACCATGTCTTTGGGGACAGAAAACCAAATAACTCAATTTTGATGTACAAGTACCAGATATCTATTTCTATCAAATAAAACAAAATCGAAAATCAAATGACAAAATATTAAAAAAAAACAATTGATTATTATTTTATGAAGTTACTCAAAACAATGTTGACCATAGCAAATTTTGGCCTTCTTGAAAATAAAGGAAAGTAGTGTTCTAGTTGGAATGATTAAAGCTAGCAATCCACCTGCTATGCCTAGGGCAACTTAGAAGTGATGATATCTTTGACATGTTTAAGTTTGATAAAATAAAATAATAAACATTTTATTTTTTAAAAATTTATTTTTGATAAAAAAATAAATTAATTTAGAGTTAAAAATAAAATAAATAAAAAATTCAAAAGAATTAATAAATCTGCGATTCAACCAGCACATCATCGTCTTTTCCAATTCAAAGTTTAATATTAAAATAGGAAGGGAAAAAAAAAGGTGGGCGACGTGGAAAGATTGAATTTTATTGCTGTCCTATCCTGGATAATATTTTTTTATTCTTTTTTTTTTATAAAATCCTTTAAGAAAAAGTAACTATGCATGTAATCAACAGTAACTGAACAGGAAACGGATATAGCACAGAAAGATAAATTTAAAGACTTCAAAATTCTATAAATACCACCTCCGTCCCATCCAAAATACCAAGTTCGAACTCCACCACCACCACCACCACCAACCCCGCCTCCCTCTCTCAGAACATAGAGGTTATTGGGTTCTTGTTGTTTCCCTGTAAGTCCTGAGTTTAGTCTCTCATTTCCCATTTTTCTGTTCTTTCTGGCAATGCATTTGTTTCAGCAGTTTGGTTCTTTCGAAAATGTGTGTGCCTTCATTCAACTGATAAAAATTGTTTGATTTGCTTCTTGTTTTAATGCTAGAGGTAGAGTAAATCAGATGCAATTGTTACGTTTTGCTGTTAAAAGCGAAATTTCTTTCCTATTATTAAAACTCTTATACAGCATTTTATATTTTCTACTTTGTTCATCACAGGAAGGTCGAAATGGGTAGAATTTCCCGTCTTCTTGATGGGTCTTGTTGTCATCTGGGCAGCCTTGGCAGAAGCAGAATACATGATCTATAAAGATGCAGCAAAGCCTTTAAATTCTCGCATTAAGGATTTGGTGAGCCGGATGACTTTAGAGGAGAAAATTGGCCAGATGACACAGATTGAGCGCGGTGTTGCGTCAGCTGAGGTGATCAAGGACTACTTCATTGGTAAGCAGAGCTTCACTCGGGCCTTTACATGGTTTAGAAATTGTTCCTTGATGTGGGTTTTTGTTGTATAAGAAAGCTGAAGAACTCTGTTTCCATTTTTGGCAGGGAGTGTGCTGAGTGGAGGAGGGAGTGTTCCATCTAAACAGGCTTCTGCTGAGACTTGGATTAACATGGTGAATGGATTTCAAAAGGGTGCTTTATCGACCCGATTAGGGATTCCTATGATTTATGGAATTGATGCTGTTCATGGCCATAACAATGTTTACAAGGCAACAATATTTCCTCACAATGTTGGGCTTGGAGCTACCAGGCAAGTAAAGAACTCTAGTTTTTTTTTCCTTCTGATATATTGATAATTTCATCTACAAAGAAAATCTTCTGTTATCCAGATCCTGAATTTGTTTTCTGAAAGCAATCCATATGTTCATATTTGTCGGCCAAGTAATCAAGAAAGAGGACGAGTCATATTTGAGACAGCAATCATCATCACGAGTGTCATCCATTGACAACTTGGACCCCTTTTTTTTCCACTTTAACTGCAACCCTTTATTTATCATCTCCTTGGAGCTTTCACAAGGAAAGTAGTGATATGATGACATCTGCACCTGTCCACATTAGGACATAGGATTATATATTCATCTGTCCTTCCAGTTTTACTGCTGCCTTTTTGTCTGCTACTGATACCTACTTAGGTTTGTTATACAAAGAATTTCTTCCGATCAATTCTGTGATGTAATGCTAATTTTGATGGGACACGCAACTAGTAAATGAACTTTCTATCTTCCTCTTCTTCTTATTCCCATCTTCTGAAACTGTAGTAAGACATTAGGGACCAAGGGAAGAGAAAATGTAATGGATTTTACTTTTGATGGAACGAAATGTCTCACCATGTATCTGGAATTCATGATGAAACTCGCATGTCATCGAGCAGGGACCCTGAACTAGTTAAGAGAATTGGAGCTGCAACTGCACTTGAAGTTAGAGCTACAGGAATTCCATATGTTTTTGCACCCTGTATTGCGGTAAATGTTTAATCCAACTACTAGTAACTGGTCAGAAAACCAAATTCATTTCCTCTTAAATTCTGATATCTTCTATTTCTCCTGACTATGCAGGTTTGTCGAGATCCAAGATGGGGTCGGTGCTATGAAAGCTACAGTGAAGATCCCAAGCTTGTTCAAGCAATGACTGAGATAGTACCAGGATTACAAGGCGACATCCCTGCAACCTCCTCAAAGGGTGTTCCCTTCGTTGGTGGAAAGTAAGAAATTTGCACGTTACACTCTTTTTCCTATAAAACTGTCGTGAAACAATGAAGAACATTGTCCCAAGGAGCAGAGAACTGTAGATAGTAATTTTCTGTGAAAATTAGGAGATTCGTGTGATATATAGTAAATTTGACTTTGAAATCAATCTCCACGATATCAGATTCCAGCTTGGTCCATGAACTTGCTTTGCTGTGTTTGAAACTTGGAATCAGTCAACAGCTTTGAATTCGTGTCTGTATTTGAAAAAAGAAAATGAAACCATTTTCTGCTAGATTCATCAGATAATGGATATGTTAATTATTCAATTGATGGAAACTTTCTTGGACTTTGTGTAAGGTTGAAGCCCTTGTTGGTGGCATGAGAGTTGAGACATGTTTTCCACCAATAATTATTAGTATATGAGAGGTAACCTGTGAAGAAAACTACATAAAAGCCTCAAAAGGATAAAGATTGAATATGTCCACTTGGTACTATCAAACTTCCAAGTTTTGGCCCTTAGGATCAGCTTGATGAGATCTCAATTCTCCACACTTAGTGTGTTTGACACCGTAGTTTTAAAAATATTTTAGAAAAAAAATGAATTTTTTTTATTATAAATTAATTTTTTTTGTGTTTTTTTATTATTTTGATGAGCTGATATTAAAAATGATTTGAAAAAAACATTATTTTAATACATTTATAAATGAAAACACTTTTAAAAGCAACCTCAACCACACTCTCAAACATGTACTTAGTGGTCCTTTCTTTATTTATCTTGTCTCTTTCCCAATCTTGTTTGGGAAGGTAATGAGACAGTTTTTGAAAAAAATTGAATTTTTATTTTTTATTTTTTATTTTAAATTAAAATTTTTTGGTGTTTTTAGATTATTTTTATGTATTAATGTCAAAAATAATTTTTTTAAATTAAAAAAAAATATTTTAATATATTTTTGAATAAAAAACATTTTAAAAAACAATTTCCAAATATTAAGTGGTCCCTTTCTTTATTTATCTTGTTTCTTTCCCTTCTTGGGTTGGGAAGGCAATGAGGCAGCCGAGGAGTGGGAAAAATAGATAATTTCTGAATGATTTTATTTATTCCCACAACCCTTCATTTGACTAAGGCATCCTGTCCATCTTAACAGATAGAAAACAAATCATTAAGGGGAGAGAATCGTTTTTCATATTAAACGATTTCATAGTTCCTGTAAAATTTATGGATGAATTAAGTACTCTAATACTTGTGAATTCATGAATCCTGATGATCTGGGGCTTCTCACAGAACAAAAGTTGCTGCCTGTGCCAAGCATTATGTGGGTGATGGTGGAACAACAAAAGGCATTAATGAGAACAATACACAAATAAGCAGACAAGGCTTGCTTAGCATCCACATGCCAGGCTACTATAACTCAATTATCAAGGGTGTGTCCACTGTTATGATTTCTTACTCGAGCTGGAATGGAGTCAAGATGCATGCCAACCGTGATATGATCACTGGATATCTCAAGAACATTCTTCGTTTCAGGGTAAAGTGATTTCCTTAGCTTAGGGTTTCCTATCTTGAGCCGTTTGAGAATAGAAATCCAAGAGCTGTGTGCTAATGCCTGTTGATTTCCTCAGGGTTTTGTCATCTCAGATTGGGAGGGTATTGACAGGATCACTTCTCCACCCCATGTTAACTACTCATATTCCATTCAAGCAGGAATCAGCGCTGGAATTGACATGGTAATTCTTATAAATGGCTCTTTACTTCAACTTAATTAGAGAAAACCCCCCTCTGGAAAGTGCACTTTGTAGACCAGGTGAACAGGTAAAACTTCGGTTGTTCCAGGTTTATACAAGAGGTGCACGTCCTGACTCGAACTCGAGACTTGCTATGCAAAATCTCAAGTCCTTTGTCATCACGCCACGTTCCTTGAGAACCTCTTTGCTTCAACTCATTCCTGGAAAACACACTTTGTGGGTCGGGGTGAGCGAGTAAAACCCTAGCTGTCCAGGCTCTTACAAAGGTTGTGCACGCTCTGACTCGAACTCGAGACCTGCTGTGTAGATCTTAAGCTCTTTGTCATCACGCCCCGAACTTGGGGACCTCTTTACTTCAACATCAATCATTATCTTGTGCTTTAGAATTCTAATACTTGTTCTGGAAATTGCATGCTGCAGATCATGGTTCCAAACACCTACAAAGAGTTTATTGATGGCCTAACATCCCACGTGAAAAATAAAGTCATCCCCATGAGCCGAATCGATGATGCAGTGAGGAGGATTCTGCGAGTTAAATTTATGATGGGTCTATTTGAGAACCCATTGGCTGATAACAGTCTGGTCAACGAGCTTGGTAGTCAGGTTAATTAGCTAAACTAAGATATTCTCTGCCTCGTGTAACGAGTAAGAAGAAGATAGAAATGAACTTACAAGAATATGTAATGATAACAGGAGCACAGAGAATTGGCTAGGGAAGCTGTGAGGAAATCACTTGTGCTGCTAAAGAATGGCGAATCTGCTGCTCAGCCATTGCTACCCCTCCCTAAAAAGGCAACGAAAATACTCGTTGCCGGCATTCATGCAGATAATCTAGGTTATCAATGTGGCGGATGGACAATCGAGTGGCAGGGACTCGGTGGCAACAGCCTCACGACTGGTACATTCTCATTTCATCCCATATATTCAGATTCTTCTAATACCATCTGTTTTTTAATGGATTCTGTTCTGATTGCCCAGCAAGAAACTAAATTTTCTAGTGGCAAGAAGAATGAGGTTAACTAAAAATGAATTGCAGGTACCACGATCCTATCCGCCATACAAAATACTGTCGATCCGAGCACTGAAGTTGTGTACAAGGAGAATCCTGATGCAGACTTCGTCAAGTCTAGCAACTTCTCTTACGCCGTCGTGGTGGTAGGAGAGCCGCCGTATGCAGAGACATTTGGAGACAGCTTGAACTTGACAATATCAGAACCTGGTCCGAGCACGATCCAGAACGTCTGTGGAGCTGTAAAATGCGTTACTGTCATCATTTCCGGGCGTCCTGTCGTAATCCAGCCATATGTAGGTTTGATGGATGCTCTTGTTGCTGCCTGGCTGCCGGGAACGGAAGGCCAAGGTGTCGCCGATGTTCTATTCGGTGACTATGGTTTCACCGGCAAGCTTTCACGAACATGGTTCAAGACTGTTGATCAGCTGCCTATGAACGTTGGTGATCGGCATTATGATCCCCTCTTCCCATTTGGATTTGGCCTCACTATCTAGAAATCATTTTGTTAAATCTGTCAGATAAAGAGCCATTAATATTATGTATTGTTTGGTCATTATCACAAAAATAAAGGATAAATAGCAAAATGATTCCAAAATTTCTGCCTTTATATGGTGTGCTGAATAGTGCTGTTAATATATATCATTTAGTTATGGTCGAAACATTTTATACCAGTTAAAAAAATAAGATAAAACAAAGCAGTTTTTACCTCACTTAAAATTTCGGCCCGTTCTGTTCTGCTTATTCTGTTTCGGCCCAATAGTAGTTTTTTTAAATAATAAATAATTTTACAATATCAATCATATCTTTTAATCCGACTGTTAAATTGAGATGAAATTTTACGAGGAGTCTCTTGATATATTTATATATATTGTTTAAAATTTTTAGAGCAATCAGAGAATGTAATGATCTTGCAAAATTGATAATGATATTCTTGTAATATTTATTAAGAAAAAATTATTTTATTGTATCTTTTTTTAAATTAATTTTTTCTCAATTTCATTATTCAACAATGAATTTATTATAAATTGAACTTTATAATTTAATTTGATTTACTTTATTTGAAATTATCATAATCTCATAACGGAGATCATATATTTAAAAGGTTAACTAAGTACTGTGGTGTTCATAATCGTTAACATTGTCATATAACTAAGAAGAAATAGGAATTGATTGGAAGAATAATAATTGTATCATATAACTAACAAAACACTTAAGAAGTCTGTAATCAAGAAGTCGGTACCAATATAAATCAAAATTTTAAATAAGTTAAATATTTTAATTTATTATCAATTTAATAATTGATTGATTTATATTTAAAAAACTTGTCATAATGCTCAAAATATTGGAAAAATCATAAGTGGTTTGACTTAAACTCTTAGAGATTAGTTTATTAGTGCACTTATTGTTTCATCATATATATTTTGATTTAGGCATTACACCATGAAATATATTTGTTTTTGTCAAATAATGTAAGTTTCATCCTTAGAATAATTGATTATTTGGATAAAATTTTAAAACTCTTTTCAAAACTTATTTCATTTTGGTCAAGGATTTCACCATCAATTTTATTTGAAAACAAATGGAACATTTTCTTTAATTTATCTAGGATGATAATCTTCTCTTGATTACTCAAATATCTTTATATAATTTATGTTATACCTAAAATATATTTGTTTGTTACCCTTTATTAGTATGGTCAAAATCAATACCTAATACTTTCTATATAAAACAATTTAGTTATGGCAAATCTAAAAATCACTTATACAATAATCACAAGAGCTTTTTACGTATACATAAGTTATCTCTATATATGATATTCTATTTTAAATCAGTTTAGTACATATGTCTTCTCACAAATATCTACATATTAGTTCTAAGTATCTTTCATACATTAATATATGAGAGCAATTGTTTCCTTCTTAAAAAAAAAACATGATATACATTGGTCTTAACAATTAATTAATATCTAATCTTAATTGGGAACATTTAGAGAAATAATATTTTAATGTAATATAAATCTTATACTTATAACAACTTTATAATGTTTTTTTCCAAAACATTTAGAAACATTTTTGTCTAATTGACTTTATCTTTACTCTAAATTCATTAATCAAGTATAAATAAATATTAAAAGTAAATAAAAAAGCTTTTATTAACAATAAATATGTTTTGTAGCCAATCAATTAACTACGGGCATATTCATTAACATCTCTTACTCTCTCCTTAGTCCTTTTTCTTTTTGTTTGTCATGTCATTTTCTACTTCATCTTTGTGCTTCTTCTCTTTTTTTTCCCTTCTTGTTTTCTTCTTTACCTTCATGCTCATCATGTTCTTCGTCCTCAATTTCATCCTTATTTTTCTTCTTTTTTTTCTCCTTATCTTTCTTCTTTTCCTTCATCCCCCCCTCTTCTTTGTCCTCTCCACCCTCATTGTCTTTTTTTGTATTTCGTCATCAATCTTCTTCCCTTTCTTCTTCTCTTTTCCTTTCTTCTTCTCTTCATCTCCTTCACTTTTCTTATCCTCCTCATCACTCAAATCTATATCCTTGTACTCTCGATCATTTTTTCTGTAACCTTCAAATCTTTATCCTCGTCTTCTTTCTTCTCTTTTTTATCTTTCTTCTTCTTCTTCTTCTTCTTCTCATCTTTCTTATACTCTTGTTCATCCCCTGAAACCTCATGATCTTTTATATTCTTCTTCTTCTGTTCTTTCTCCTCATGTTTATCCTCCTTGTCATATCCAGAAGCCGCACTATCTTTTCTTCTTATTCTTCTTCTTCTCTTCCTTTTTCTTAGCCTCTTCAGCTTTCATTGTCCACCTCTGACTCTTCACCTGCACCATCCTTAACTTTCTTTCCTTTCTTCACCATGTCCTTCTCTTTTGTTTTCTTCTCCTGCTCTTCATCCTTCTTCTTATCTTTCTTTTTCTTCTCCCCCCCTTCATCTTCATCCTTCTTCTTGTGTTTCTCCTTTTTCTCTGATTTCTCTTTGTCTTTCTCTTTAGGCTGCTTCTCCTCCTTTGGCTTTTCCTTTTCAACCGATTTGGCCTGCAATGGAACTTCCACCTCAGCCATCTCTACCTTCTCGTCATTTGGTTTTTCATCCTTCCTCTTGGCTTTCAAATGGATTTCATCCTTCGAAACCCTTTTTTGCACCTCAGCAGCAGAAATGACAGATTCAGATGTATCTTCCATCTCAGGATTCTGTGAAAAATTGAGATAGAAATGTAGACCCTTTCTCGATTAAGCTCGAATTTCCTGAAGAAAGTGGCATGCCGATTAGGAAACAAGGAACCAATCGTAATAAATAAGCAATGAGAAGATTCTGATATGTATATTCAAATGAAACTAATACATCAGCAAATGCCTGTATGACAAAAAAATTATGAGTAGCCAGCCTATGGAACACAAAACCTAGGCTGTGATAGATGCTCATCCTCTCAAATTCTCCTAGTTAATGCTTCGGCATTTTCAAATTATTTCATTTCTTTTCAATTTTCATTGCAAAATCCCTACATTTTACGCAATCCCACACCCCATTTCCAAATATCACTAACATCTCGATTTACTTTCTATTCACAGCTTCAAAATGAACTAATTGGTGATTAAGAAAAACTCTGCAATTTATATATGATCTACAAAACGCCGCTGATGTTTTTTGATGTCTCCATTGCAAAAGACGTTAAACAGATGCAAACAGGCATCCCAGAAGATTCCAAATACAATCGCATAGACCAAGAATCAAAAAATTATTCTCCCATCTGGGAGGATTAAAGAACAAGCATTGTCAAAATACAAAGACGAAAATGAAGATCCTAGTCCATGGCACCAGCTATATTCAATTGAATAACCCGTATGGATGATTTATCTCAAAACACTCCACAGTCACAAAATGAATAATACCACAGAAACAAGATGGCAAGAGGAGAATCTTGTAAGCCCAGCAAATCAAGAAACAACAGATTAGAGGGAGGAAGAAATCTCGGAACGGTTCCTACTAAAAATCTAATAGAATATATTGATAAATTATGAAGAGCAAGACGATAGGTGGAATTACACACACACACACAAGAATCATAAAGGAAGAAGCCAAGAATCTGTACCTTCGTTTAAATTTTTCTGAAAATAACAATTTCTACGGCAAGAACTGGCAGGAAGACGAGCTCTGGCTTTGATTTTGTGTCTGGAACATGGTGGAGTGTCTTGTCTTGTATTTATAGAGTTTGGATTTTTATTTTTATTTGTTTTAAAAATATATATTTTTTAAAATAAAAATAATGATGAAGGTAACAGCTTGATTGTCTCACCCGCTAAGAATAAAGGCATGTCGGTCACGCGCAAACGACACGACTCCTCTGCTTCTCTCCCCATCCCACCCCCCGACGCGGTGACTCTGTTTTCTTTCTTTCTTTTTTTTTATTATTGAAAGCATCGAGATATTGTCACTTACATGTAAAATTAAATTTTATTTTAAAATAATTTAAGGCTGATTCCTATGCAGCGGCATCTGGGCTTCTTATTTTTTTATAATATCCCAAAATATTTTTTTTTATTAAATATTGATTTGTAATAAATTGTTAGTGTAATAAATGTTCATACACCATGAATCTAATCAAGTGGATCGATAAGAAATTGTAGGCTTTGTAAGAGCCTAAACGAATGAATCAAACAATTCAAAGAATAACTTTTCTTATTAATCTTGAAGTTTGATTTCTTGTTAGAAAATATCTTATACAAATTATGAGGTTTTCTATGGAGAAATTACAATGTTGTAAACTTGTTGAAGAAACTATTGTATTTAGACACAAACACATGATGAATCAAACTTTAGAGTATAGTCTATCACTCTTCTCTGTAAATATATCCCTATAAAAGAGGAATATTCAAAGTCTTATTCTATAATACACATTTTTTTTATTTGATTAAGTAATATCATGTTTCCTTCTTGAAATATTAATTGTTGAAAAAAATATATGGATATAAGCATTTAAATTGCACAGTTCTAAATAATTTTATTTTTGAATTTGAACTAAATTTGTTTTTAAATTAATATATTTCATTATATATATATATATATATATATATATACACACACACACATAAACAGTACAACCCCGAAACAGCATGCCGAAACACTCTGAAACCGAAATATTTTGTTCCAATTGAAAAAACAAAGCACCAACTAAAATGGAATTGATAATCTTGATTTAAATATTACTAACTTAGACTCCTACATTGATAAGTATCTGATTTCTTTGCCTTATTATCATGGATGTGGATGATTGTTGATGAAATCCTTGACAGCCCCCCTAAATCTCAAGGTAGCTCATGAAAATTGAAATTGGAACACAACTGAATAGCTACTAGAGGTTTAGCGAGCAAGAATGCAATTTGATCTTTAATGGACAAGAATTTGACTCGGACCTTCCCAGATTGGACAAGATCATGCACAAAATGGAAGTCAATCTCGGTATGTTTTGTCCGGGCATGAAAGATAGGATTCAAAGAAAGATATGTTGCACCAATATTATCGAGTGAAGACTAAGTTCAGAGGCAAGTTGTTGAAGCCACTGCGATTCTGCTGTTGCATTAGCAAGTGCTTTATATTCAGCCTCTGTGCTCCTGCGGGCAAAACTATGAAATATGATTTTTTATGATGATGATGATGCCATCAACTTAGATCAACAAGAAGAGATGGATAGGTTCCTTGTGGTAGATGAAAAGAGAAATATCTGATTTGGTTCGAGTAAAACCATAAGTGTTTGGGAATTCGTTTAAAAGTTTTTTTTTAATTAATTTTTTTATTTTTTATATATTTTTAGATTATTTTAATGTGCTGATCTCAAATGATTTTAAAAAAAAAAATAAAAAACATCATTTTGATGCATTTTTGAATAATTTTTTTTCAAAAGCAACCTCAATCACTCTCAAATAGGCGGATTTCACACTGCGTTTCAAAAGTGCTTTTGAAAAAAATTGATATTTTTATTTTAAATTATTTTTTTGGTGTTTTTAGATCATTTTGATGTGATGATATCAAAAATGATTTTTAAAAATAAAAAAAATACATTATTTTGATATATTTTTTTTAAAAAAAAACACTTTTAAAAACAACCGTAACCACACTCCCAAACAAAAACTTTGGGAAATGATGGCATTTTCAAATCACATTTATGATGAGAAAATTGAGGCATGGGAATTGTAAATCACCATAAAGAGATGCGCTCCATAAAGAGATGCACTGTGAACATTAGTTTAGTGCATTGGTTAACCAGAGGAAACATTGATGGTGAGTACTATATGTATTGTTGCATGCTGGCTTAATAATTGGACTAAAGCTTTTTTTAAAAATCAAGACTCTCATGGAATCGTCTTACCTAAAAATTTAAGTTGTTAGATGAGATAACAAAATATAATTTATATTATTCACAAACAATAACAATGACATATAATTGTTTATACATAAATTAAGCATAGACCTCTTTTACAACATAGAATTTCTATATATTACCAATATCTATCTAATATTCTAACCAATTGTCGAGAATAATTTCATCTTAGAAATCTCAACACAACTTAATGATTTTGAACATCGTCTCTTTATGAATCAATTCTATTTTATACTAAGATATTATTCATTTGACATCAGTATCTTATCCCGTTCTTTTGAGATAACTAATCAATATTTTATTCTCATATTCTCTGGAGTTATCGATACTAATTAATCTTACTAGTATCATTAGTCTCCCGATACCAAGTTAGATTAATTAATTTCATTCAATTGTTGATATTAATACAGTTTATTTATATCATTAACTATTTCTACCTTAGAATAGTTAATCGATTATAATCCATAGATGGTTTACCATCAAAGTTGCAAATGTCAAGAATCCATAACATCATTAGCCTTCTTACCTAGACTAACTAATCAGACCAGAAATGGTTGTTGATACCAATGTAACTCATTGATATCATTAATTATTCTCGTCCTAAAATAGTTAATCAACATATCTTTTTCCTTTAACCAAGAGTAATCATGTTAATATCAACAATCTTTACCAATATCATTAGTCACCTAATTACCCGAGATTGACTAATAAGGAATGTTAGTACCAATAGAATTCCATTGATACCATTAGCTATCTAAACCCAAATAGCTAATCAATGTCATTTGGAATGTTGATACCAATGGAACCCATTGATACCATTAATTATCCTAATTTCCATAATTGTTAATCAATGTCATCTTAACCTTTCATTTGTATTAATCTTCTTTTATTTTTCTTATTAGCATTATATATATAGGATATCAAGTTCAAAGAAGTAACATATCCAACAAATTTAAATTGACTGGACATAAATGGCATAAGTTTTATGCACTTACCTGTAGTAAGAGCTTTATTGATAGTCTCTAGCTATTGTTTAGGTCCTATCACTCTCCATGCATGAACAAGTATATCACATAATTACTCATAAACATTTATTCCTAGTAAATCAAAATCTATACAAATTTATCTTTAATCATCTCATTCATTTTTACTTTTTTTTTATTAAATTTATATTTCATGTTCCCATCAAATTTTCCTTAAATTATTTAATAAAAATGCAAACCAGCATCACAATCAACATAATTCCTCATTTGAATATTGTTTTGTGTTTTGTCCATAACTAACATTATATAGTTCAGTTTAAGGCATGACTTAATCCCTCAAAAAGCTAAGACATGGGGCTATAATTCCATTGAAAAAAGAAGAGACCATTTCTTCTCCTAGAGCCCTCAAAACTATCTATTATAAAAAAGATGGTCAAATATCCATTAGAGTCTACCTAAACCCCTCTATGTTATTAGCAAATAGCTAGAGTTCTAAAAGTCCAAATTAAGAAAGGTCACCTTCATTAGATATCTAACATTCAAGGCACAATTTATATGAGATACATAGTCTAAATTCTTTTATTTTCATGTTCAAGTTCCTTTTGGAAGACCAAGAGATGAAACTATCCAGTTTCGTCAACAATTCTATAAACTTTCACAAATCACCAATTTAACTAATCTTCATTCAAAATCATTTCGTTGTTATGCTATATACATTATCATATTGCAAAAAAAAAAAACACCTTTTAAAAACAATTTTTTCAACTTATCACAATTGTAGACAATTTTTTCAACTTATCACAATTGTAGACAATTTTTTCAATTTCATTAACTTATCAATCAACACTCTTCCCAGCCTTCTCTAACACCTTCATTGTTATTCCTTCATGCATTCTCATCATTATGATTCATATAAACACATACATCATCGAGCCAAAGACTCAAATAAAACATCATTCTTCTTATTACATCAATGAGCAATCACATACTTAATAAGGAACTACCAATTTCTTTTTAAAATTATTTGTTATTTCAACTCATTTCAACCCTAGTACATGCCGTAAAACATTAATTTAATTCAATTTCTAATTTCCCCCTAAAGTCTTCATGAAATCTAACCTCAATTTGATAAAAATAAATAAATGGAAACTTAGCAAATATTGCAAGAACTTGTTAAATGGATGTTGGAACACCTTACCAAGGAGTAATCTAGGCTCTGAGTACTAACAAGCCAAGGATTTCCACCTTTTCTTCCTTGTTTGTTGTTGTTGTTTTCCTTTCTGTCTCACTTTATTCCCAAATTATTCTTTCAAAAAAACTTTAAATATAAGTGATTTGATACTTGTCCTCTCTTTTACTACAAGTATCAAATCCTCAATATTTGTATTTTATTTGCTTAATTTCTTTATACACTTACTTTAGAAATTTTATGGAACTCCTCAGGTGTAAAGAGTTTATATTTTTTAACCAAACATTTACAATAAATTATTTTGGATCAATTTTTGCATCATTACCTAATATATATACCTACACACACGCGTGCGCGCGCATACACACATAACAAAGATTGCATCTACCTGTATTCATTTTATTTTCTTTATTTAATTTAAAATAAGAAACCATGTAAAAGAAATTAATTTATCCAAAATAGTTAGAATTATGCCAATTGAACATGATCTATTACTTTTTCTAGCATTTTGTTTTTCTTATATGCACGCAAGCTCTTTCAATAAGATTCATGCCTTAGTTCTCGAAACCATTTTTTTTAAAGTGAAATGTTGTTTTTAAGTAACTGTTTGGGAGTATGATTGAAGTAAATATATTAAAATAATATTTATTTTTCAAAAAAATATTTTTGATATCATCATATCAAAATGATCTAAAAAAACAAAACAAAAATTAATTTAAAGTAAAAAAAAATTGTCGAACACCCCCTAAGCAAAAAGGTTTAGTATATGAAAGGATATGAGTACACTTCAAAGATGTTCTAGTAAATGATTTCAAACTTCCCCATTTTAATTCAACCTGAAGAAACGAGAATAAAGTGATGGCGTAGAAGAAGCGTACAAGTTGTGATACCCAGTGGGTCCTCGTTTATAGAAGAATCTCTCACACTCGATGTAGATACTTTGGTGTTCATTGAAGCAACGTATTTCAAGCTAGGCTGTCCGAGTGGTTAGCCTTCGTGACGATTGTGCGAAGGAAATGAGGTCTGATCTCTTCCTCTATCTCTCTGACTCAAGTTTTGATTTTTTTGTTTTGATTTTTCTACGCTACAAGTTTAAATTGAAGAGCACTGTTTTCCATCTGCATTAGTGGGTCTTGTAATCTCAGACGAAAAGAAAACATGTAATACTTGTTCAGTCATTTTATCAAACAATTGGAATACAAAAGGATAATTCCAACTGGTCTTATGCTGCTGTTCGAATTAGCCACGCATCCAGACATGAATGGAGATAGCCTGCAAATGCCTTCCAAACACTGAATCAACTCCACCATGAAACATGTTTCCTCTGTGTTTATGAAAATTTAATATCACTTTTGAAAATCATTTTTAAATATTACTCGCATTCTTATGGCTCTTTCTCATATTTTACCTTGACCTATTATGTGATTGCATTTATTTTCCCTGGCAACTCGATCCTTGTTTTACTTCAGGGTAAATTTCATTTCAATTTAAAGTTAGAGTTCCGAAAGATAGGTGGGATAACTTTGATTGGCAGTGGAGGTATCTCTCTTACAAATATCATGATTTAATATCAGTACATCAAAATTTAAGGAATCTAGAGAATAACATGATTGAGACTGCAATTTTAAGGAATCATTTCATCTAAAAATTTAATCATTACAACTAAGATATGAGTTTACCCTCTTAATTTATTTTCTTTCTCTAAAATAATATTCATCAATTTTGCAATCACTAGTTTTTTTATTATTAATTTATATCCTTTATTTATTTTCTCCATACAATTTTCTAAAGCTTTGACCCATTGGGGTTCGATGGAAGGATAACATAAAACCTTAAGTAGAATCCATAAAAACACTTCTACAGGGGCCAATTTCATAGAGAAACAAGAATACAGGGACCAAATGTGCTGCGAACTCAATATACAAGAATACAGGGACCAAATGTGCTGCTAACTCAATATATCTTACGACAAATAATTTTTACAGGAGCAACAATGAGTGGACTTTGAAGTAAACGCTTCCATTCTTCATCGGTGAAGAGATAGCAAGGTGTGCTCATAGATTATAAGCAAAATTTTCTCTTTTTTTTTGCTCTTTTGATCTGTTATATAAGGAGGGATCAATGTCAATCCAACAAATTCCGGAGAAACCAGTGACCGCATTGCGGAAGCGTCTGAATCAGGCGAGAGAGCTGTCTGTTGGCCCCATCGATGATAGCATGAAAGAAAGTGAATTGGTTTTGAAATTCGAAGCCATTGATCTCCTGCTTCAGAACTTGGAAAACAGCCTTCTTGGCGTCAAGGCGTGGGAAAACAAACTCGTGGGTCATTTCACTGAGATGAGACTCCAGATTTACAAAACTTTGACAAATGCAAAGAATAAAGCTCCTGGTGGCGACATAAAGGGCGATCTGCAACTGGTTGAAGGCAAAATCAAAGAGTTATATAAAGTATTGGAGCCGCCACCAGATCTTGGAAGAACTGGCCAGGGGTCGCAAGGTAAGAGTTCTCAGTCTCAAAAGGATTCGGAGAGGAAAGTGTTGAAAGAGTGGAAAGAGCAAGGAGTGGAAAAGATTATCCATGAGAGCTCGGAAATGCTGAATTTTCAGGCAAGTTACGACACTCTTGAGAAACTTGAGTTGAGACTCTGTTTTCTCTTTTTCTCTGTTTTCCCAGAGAATGCTAAAATAAAAAAGAGACCACTGATCTATTGGTGGATCGGTGAGGGATTGATTGCGGCGACTGCTGACAAGACAGCTGAGGAGGAAGGAGAAAGTATCTTTCAGGAATTAATAGATCTCCAGTTCATAGAGCCATACCACGAAATACCAAGCCCAGATGTCAATGCGTGCAAAATGCATCCTTGGCTTCGTCACTTGGCAATATCTTTGGCCCAAGAGGCTAAACTCTTTGAATTCGATTCCTCAGGAACACCATCTGGTCGTTCCTCCGGATGTCAACGTGAATGCTTGGTTTTGGGAGGTGAAAATTCTTTGGCTGATCCATCTCGAAACGTGGAGAATTTGTTGACGGTGTTCAATGTAAGCGAGAAATATCTTGATTTGAATCTTGATTGTCTTTCAAAGTTGAAGAAGGTCGAGGTGCTTCAGCTCGGGGCATGGCATTGCTCACGTAAACATCACATTGAAGTTGAAAAGGAAGAAGTCTTGAGAGGGTTGAGGGCTCTAAAGCACTTGAAATATCTTAGCCTCCGAGGAATATCTCTAATAACCACAATTCCTGCATCCATTGGCGAACTCCTTTCTCTTGAAATTCTTGATCTCAGAGCGTGCCACAATTTAGAGGAATTGCCTTCTGAAATTGAGTCTTTGACGAGGCTTACTCATCTTGATGTGTCTGATTGTCCCTTCATAGAAGGCATGCCAAAGGAGCTTCAGAATCTCACTCATCTTCAGGTGCTCAAGGGTTTTGTGATTGGAAACTCAAAAACTTCCTGCAAGATAGATGATCTTGCTAATTTGAAGGAACTGAGGCGGCTTGGTATAGTTATAGGAAATGAGGCAGTAGCCCGAGAAGGGGAGTTCGCAAAACTGAAGGACGTTGAAAAACTTCACAGCCTAACAATTTGGTGGGGAGTAAAAAAATCCAGGGAATCACCAAGAGGAAAGCCTCAGGAATTATCTAAAGCAACGTCTCTGAAACTAGCTGCCATGGATAACTTGACATTCCCCCCAAGCTTAGAGAAATTGGATCTGAGAGGCACTCCTCATGCAAATCCACCAAAAGAACTGAATCCCAGTACACTACAGAAGTTGAAAAAACTCTACATAAGGGGAGGAAAACTCACGAGGTTGGATGGAGGAACGGATCAACAGTGGAATGTAGAAATTTTGCGTCTCAAGTATCTCAATGATTTCAAGTTGAACAGGCAACAACTCCTGCTAACATTCCCTCGGCTTGGATTTTTGGACGTCAAATGTGACGAGGGTGAAAATAAACGAGATATTGTGTTAAAAAGCAGCTCTGAAATAGAAAATTACTGCAAGGAGAAAGTAGTTGAGAAGAATGCCATGCCAGCAGAGAATCATAATTCCGAGGAACGCAAATCTTTGAAAAAAGATAAGCTTGGAGAGGAAGCCTTAGTAAACAAAGGTAAAGGGAAGGAAGTAGCATTCAAAACTGAGATCGAACAAGAAGCCAGTACCAGCTAGGATCATTCTTCACAGTAGCCCTACTGATATCCATGCTCTGTGAAGCCAGATCGATCATGCTGCGTGTGAGATTATTATACATCTTTTGTGTGTGAAATCTGTTAGAAAGTATCAACTTCAGCAAGTGATATTGCTAGAATTAATGTGCTGAATTGGTCAAGTTTTTTTTCAATAAAACAGGAATAATCCTAGTCGTAAGGTGTTGTTGCAGTATGTTTAGGATAATTAATTTTCCTTGTGTTTCTAATTTATAAGAAATCTGTTAAGTGTGCTGCCTATAAAAAGGCTTGTAGTTGTTGCAGTAAAATCATCCATCAATAAAGAGTGTTTTCTTTCCTTTTTTTGTTTGTCTTTCTGAATACTGAATCTCAACAAAATCTTCCCTCTAGTTGAACATCCATACTTTTATTTATTTTCCTTGATGAAATTTCATTTCTTAAATCAGTTGTTTCTGTTTTGTTCTGTCAAAAGCATACAGATGTGATCATTAAATTGGGCACATATAATTTTGATGTGCGATCCGAGATGCATGAACAGATTATAAGGGTTTCTAAAAACTAGAAACTTTCAAAAATCTAGTATAAGGGTTTCTAAAAACTAGAAACTTTCAAAAATCTAGTGATGAAAATAATTCAGACAGGAAGTGGGGCTTTTCATGGCTAAGTCCTGGGTTGAGTTGGCCTCTGGTTGTTGATGAGCTTGACTTGTGGCTTAACATTGGCTTGAAAAAGCAAGTCTTCGAATAGACCTGTCGGTGTGGCTTGTTGTCCAGATATTACTGGATGATTACACAAGCAAACACATTTGTTTAGTTTATAATAATGTAATATATTAAAAACATGGTGAACTGGCAATCATGATCAAAATACTAGCATGCATAATTAGACAAATCTTAAATCATTTTGAGATTATCTTCTAGCATGTATATCAAAACTTGTATTGAAAATATAATAAATGATAATTACTTGTTAAATAACTTAGGATATAATTTACATGAAATTTGTTGGTGTTGTCATCGTTACTTGTTAAATAACTTAGGATATAATTTACATGAAATTTGTTGGTGTTGTCATCGTCATCATTATCGTCGTCACTGTTAATGATATATTCTATATTCTTAAAAAATTAATGCTCTGTCACATGGTTTAAAGGATTGACTTTAATAAGCTTTATACGATTCTAACTACTATTTCAATTCTTAGATAAAATTAAGACCTTGTTTATTATTGCGTTTCAAAAGTTTATTTGAAAAATTTGAAAGTTTTTTATTTTTATTTTTTTACTTTAAATTAATTCTTTTAGTGTTTTTAGATCATTTTCCTGTGCTGATGTCAAAAATATCTTTTTTAAAACACTCTCAAACAGACACTAAACTTAAATCACATCCCTTTTAACATTTTAGATGTTTTATAGACTCAATTTAATTATTTTCTTGTTCTCATTAAATAAATAGTTGATAAAATTTATTTCGCTTTTATGCAGGAGAAACATTTTTAGAGAGTTTTGAGTTTCTTCAAAACATGTAAGCTAAAAATGATTTGAATTTAACTTCTTATTCATGTATAATATGTTTTCACATTAAAGAGTTTATATTAAAGATTAAATTTCACCATAGTTTTAGCCCAAAAATAAAGGGACTTCTTTTCTAATTTGATATAAATATGTATATTAATAATGATTTTAAATTATGGAGTCCTAAAAACTTATCTAATGGTATCCCTCTTTATGTGTTTAATGACTGAAGTATTTATATAATTAGAAATGAACTTATTTCATGAAAACAAAAACATATTATTAGTGGAGAAAATAGCCATTACCCATAATCCATTAAAGGAAAATTGGTGCTTTTATAAGTTCTATCTAGTGGGTTTATTTATTTATTAAAAAAAAAAAAGCTATTGTCAAGCCTTGGAACTATTGTACGAATGGACCCATTTTCCTTGTAAAGATATTTTATAAATGTGATATTGTGTTTTAAAAATATTTTTTATTTTAAAATTTTTTTTTGTATTTTTAGATTATTTTCATATGTTTATGTTTAAAATGATTTTATAAAAATAAAAAAATTATTATTTTAATATATTTCTAAATAAAAAATATTTTTAAAAATAACTTCAAACCATATTTCCAGACAGAAATCCATTTGAAAATAGTTAAATTTTCATTATAGTATTTTCAATAGTAAACTTAATTTTTTTCATGTTTATTTTAACAATTCATTTTAAATTTTGGGGGAAATTTTAAAGAGAGAAAAGTTGAAAATTTTCCCTCTATTTTGAGGGGAAAAAAAAACATTTAGCATCTTATAAAGCTATTATATTGTAGACCCATAATTAATAAATAAAAAAATTAATTTTGGCAGTTCATTTTTCTTATTGTCCATGTAGCTCTCTGCTGACGATGCTACAATAAACATGAATATACATTGTGATTTATTTATTTATAATCTTGTATATTGTTTTTAGGGAATACATAACTTGAGGGCTCGTACTTGCAAATTAGCAGATCAATACAATAAAATAAAGGAGAAGGCAGAAGGGAAGGAAGAAAAGACAAGAAAATCAAGGGAGATCAACTGGTCGAGTTTAATTTAGCAGATCTGGTTTTCATTTTCACTTAAATCCAAGGTTAGCACTTTCAAGTCTCTCTCTCTCTCTTTTGGGTGCTTAAATCCAATGTTTTTCACTCATTAACTACAACTGTCACTTTTTATGGCTTTCTGTTTGAGACAGTTTGATGTGTGTGTGTGTGTGTGGATAATGAATGGAATTGTGTGGATCGGTGTGGGTGTGTGTGGATGATGAATGGAAGGATCCATGTCATGTCTTCACAATTTTTCATCCTTCTAATTTTTTTTTGAAAGAGATTATGATGATGGAATTCGGGAAATTATCCTTTGTATCTTTTAACTAAGTAATGATATGATAAGAAAGAACTCCAAGAATATACATGCATGCTGGATTCGTAGGACCTACAAATGGGTTTTGCTTCCAACGTTTTTTTTTGGAGTTTTTTTACCATTACAAACATGGTTAAATTAGGAAAATGTAGTGGATTGGATTCTGGGATAATCTAGTGTATATCAGACAATCTACTTCTTTCCAAGGTATTATCAACTCGTTATTGATTGATTCTATTGTCATAATGTGATTCTGGCAATAGGGTAATGGCCAATTACTGATGACCTTAATTTGTGCTCAGTGATCAAAACTAGCTTGAAATTAGCCGTTCTTATGCATGTATATGGATCTTGCAAATGCTCTCTCTCTATGTATCTCTCCCCTCCTGTGATAAGAAATGTATTAGTAATAGCAGGAACATTATGCCTCTCTGTACAATTCAGTTGCATATTCATCAGAAAAAGAAAAGAAAATAATTTAGTTGCATTTTCTTTGCAAATTATAAATGCTAGAAGTCAAACTACTAGATGTGGTATTACTGCTTCCCATAGGTTTTCATTTTTGTACATCCAACAAGTCATACATGAGACCGTTTTCATATACTTAACAACAAGCTTTCCAAATTGAGACCCAAAAATTTGACGGATATTTTGAAACTAATTGTATGTTTATGGTAATAAAATTTGACTGGAACTTGATGATTTGGGGAAATTAGAGACCAATGGTGGCTATACTTTAAAACTGAGGAATTAAAATTGCTTGTTTTTTCATGTTTGGGGAGATTAATTATGTTGGAACTATTATCCTCCTAGTCTGTAGTTGCTAAATTGTTAGCATAGGTGTATGGTTGACACCAATTGTTAGGTTTCAATTTTATTTGTTTAAAAGAAGTTTGAATCACACTTCTACTAAGTGAAAGTGTTCACCTTGCCTATTGTCATAAATGTGATTATTCATAAATATGAGGGTTTTTTAATAGACATGTACATGTCATGTGAGATTTTATATGTCTATGCAACTTCTTCTCATAATTGTTGAATTTAATTTTCTATTCAGCTAAATTATTTATTCCAAATTTCAAGTGAATCAAATATTTATAGCTGATCATCTGGAAGTGTTATTTTTGTGTTTACCAAAGAAATTGTGATAATCTCATGGGATATGTTTTCTAGTTAGTTTTAGACCATAGCTATTAGTATCAGTCTATCAGATAACAAATATGTCACTTGGATGTTTATTATTGAAGTATGTTTTTAGTGTATTCAAGTCTTGAGGACACACACTACATTCATAGGATTTCAATTTACTCACCATAGCTCAACATGGGACTTTGGTGGTAGAAATATTCTAAATTAAATTGCTAAAAACTAGGTTTCTTATTGGTATTATCGTAAGATAGCAAAACATTTTCAAAATTATAGAACTGTAATAAAATTAAATTTGCGTAGCTTACCCTGTAGAAGAAAATTTGCTTTGCCTTACAAGCAATAACAGTAGCGCAAGGTTTTTGTTTTCATTTTATCCTTTACAAAGCTTCAGAGAATACATTGCACCCAGGATCCAGGCAGAATATCTGGCTTCATCTCAGTTTTAACAATTGGCTTTGACTAATTCAACACTCTATATTTATTCACTCAATACTTTTATTCTTGTTTGAATTTATTTTCGTCATTGTAAACAAGAAAAAAAATAAAGTCAGCTTTCTCACGAGAAAAAGGATATGCTTGATATGTGACCTCTCAGGTTTGGATTACCTTCTTGTTTGTTCAGTCTTAAGTACTATTAGTACTTTAGTGTCAGATATATCACTTGAACTGGATTAAACTATTAAATTTTAGTATGTTCAAATCTTGAGAAAATTAGTGAGGATCTAATGGTAAGCTAAAAAGCCATTTTGACTGGAGCTGTGTAGCATGCAAATAAAAATTGATGGATGTATTGCAAATTCCAGTAAATGACATACCAAAACCATTGTTTATTCTGCAGATTGAAGACGTGTAAGAAATGGCAGCAGACGTGGCAGAGTTCCTTTGGAAGAAGTCCTTAAATGCTCTGCAAGAAGCTGAAACCGAGTTCTCTCAATTAAATCTTGCTTCTCATTTTGAAGGAATCAAAAAGGTCCTGGAAAGTCAAAACAAGAAGATATGCTCATCGTCGGCATCAGACATGTGTGATGTGCTTTATGAACTCAATGATGTACTTACAGAGTGCCGAATCTTTGCTCAACAAAGAAAATTATTCAAGAAAAACTGGATACATTTCAATCAATATACTGAAAATCGTTTTGTGCGCAAGAGGAAGACACGGTTGGTTAGTGTTAAAAAAAGGTTTGATAAAATGGTCGAAGATTGTGAAGGGAAATACAGTGAATGCAATACCCCTAAAATTCCTGGGCGCAATGAGTATGTGGAGAAAATTGAGAACATACTTTTCAATGATGCTGATGTTGGATACAAAGCAGTTGGGATATGTGGAATGGGTGGTACAGGAAAAACTAAAATTGCAAGGGATATTTTCGATAGTGAAAAAGTGAAGAGACGGTATAGAATTTGGCTTTGCTTATCAAACATTCAGAGGAATGACAGGGACACTGTGAAAGAAAAGATTCTTGAGCTGGTTAAAACAGAGGCTGGTGAATCTACTTTGCATGAACTGGGTATCAATGACAGTGATGAGCCTTTAGACATCCTTCATCGTATTTTACAGCGTGAGAGTTGTTTGGTTGTGTTTGATGATGTGTGGCCCTGGCATGCTGAGATCCTGGGGAAAAAAACTTTATCTGGGGGACTTCGTGATGGTTCTGCAGTCATTATCACAAGCAGGCTTCCGAGAGTGGCTAGAAGAGTGGCTAGAAGGATGGGATGTCTAAACTTGAACTTGACCCCCCTTGAGCCCCCATTGTACCATGGGAAGATTTGTGAGCGTACTCCGACATTTGGCATCAGTGACGGGTCCAGTATCATTGGCTTTCAAAGTTGTGTGCAAAATATTGAGAGCAAACTGTGCGAAGGTGGATTCAAGATAATTGGAATATCTGGGATGTGTGGCACAGGAAAGACCACACTTGCGAGGGAGATTTTCAATGATAAAAGTGTGAGCGCAGCATTCTCAACCAAGATTTGGGTCTGTTTGTCAGGCATTAAGAGCAATGAGACGAATATTGGGATTCAGATTTTGAAGTTGGTTTTGAATGAGCTGGATTACAACATTGATGAGTTAATGATGGACAAGGATGATATGGTTGAGCTTTCAGAAACTATCCATCTCCTAATATCACATGAAAAATATTTAATCGTGTTTGATGATGTGTGGCCTTGGCATGCCAACTTCTTAGCTGCAGAAATCAACTCCGCTGGTGGATTGCCTAGAGGCAGCGGCGGTGCAGTCATTGTCACTACCAGACTGAAGAAAGTTGCTAGAAGGATTGGAGGTGAGAGCATGATTGACCTTCAGCCCCCATTATTGGAAGGTGAGGATTGTGGAAAGATTGTTGAAGATACTTTGGGTGATATTGACACCTCAAAAGTATTTGATGATGCCAAATGGAACAAGATTAAATATGAAATCAGGTACCAATCTCACGGTCTCCCATTTGCTGCTAAGATACTAGGGGAGATTTTCTTAAAAAAGATCAGTAATCCACAACCTGACGGTCTCCTATCTGCTGACGGTCTCCTATCTGAAGAGATATTTATTGCCTGATAATAGAAGAGATGATTCTTGGAAAAGATCATTAATCCAGTCCTTCAGAGATCTCATGATTTTTTATTGTGAAGATCAGGCATCCAGAATAACAGAAGACTTGCTTTGTCTAAAATTAGTGATGTGCGCACAATCATCACATCTCAGTAAATTCTATAACTTTGCTAAGCTTTGCCTGCCTTGCCTTGAATTTGCGATGGTGATGTCTTGCGCCATTTAGGCAAGAATTCAGGGCAACATATTGTAGAGAATTAGGACAGGGGCAGGGCTCCTTGAATAATGAAAAGCTTGAAACAATCTATGGAAGCTGTTTCACGCATATGCACTTTGATTTATAGATTAAGTATGTTTGGTAGTGATGATAAAGTTATTTTTTATTAAAAATATATTAAAAAATTATTTTTTTATTTTTAAAAAGTTATTTTTGATATTTGAACATGAAAATAATAATAAAAACATTATTTTTTTTTAATTTAAAATAAATAAAATAAAATAAAAATTTAATATTTAAAAAAAATGTAGCGATAAACATCCCCTAAGCATGGGTCTATTTATTTTTATATTTTAAAAATATTTAAATTTTTTTATTTGCTTCAAATTAAAAAAATAATATTCTTTTGATATATTGATATTAAAAAAATATATTTTTTTAAAAACATCATATTGCTTTGACGAGTCAAAACACCACCAAGTAATGCTTCAAAATGATCTGTTCCATGCGCGACAAACCCATATAACATGTTACTCTTTTATAGCAGGCTGCGATTTCTGTTCTTAATTCAGAATGTGATTTTAGAAACTTGAGGATCTCCCCCATTTGAAAGAATCAAAGAGAGAATACCATAAACTCGTTGAGTTAGTGAAGCTATTATCTGATGATATGAGGTGGAGCAGTCACTTGATCATGAAAGTGTTGCAATTTTATGATTTGAACAGTAACTATTTAGAACAGTTACTGTTTGAATTAAATCCTGGGAATTACAAAACTGAGAAATTGTAGAGGAAGATAAATTTGTTTTACTGAATTGAAATGCCTATTATAGAGGCTTACAAGAAACTCAATTGTAAACTCTCAACAGCCATGAGAGATTATTGGCAATTTATAGCAGATTTACAGCAAATCCCGAATCAAACTCTGCTATTTGAAATAAAAATTCAAAAAACAACCAAATTAATTTAATTCTATCTTCAAGGCAGCATCTCACACGTAATACTAACAGAAACAACTGAAATGCCTGCACTCGTGTTTCAAAGGAAAACTGCTATCAGTTTCAGCAACTCGAGGCAAACAAGTAACATGTCACTAGAAAAGCCCTGGGGAGCGAAATATCGATTGCAAAACATGGAGATAAAATGGATCTACCTTGCGTCACAGTTTGAGCATCCAGTAATTAGAGCATACTGATCTTCGGGATATGAGAAATCTTGAGCCATTCAGGGCCACTCCCTTTGGCACAAATTTTCTTGAGAATGTGACAATCTATAATCTCCAGCCTCTTCAGCATGACGAGGTCTTGCATGCTTGTCGGTAGAGACCTCAGATTCTCACATCTCCAAATTCTGAGCTGCTGAAGGGATATGAGGTCACCTAACCATTCTGGCAAAGCTTCCACTTTGTTGAATCGGCCTATATGTAATGTATGTAATGATTTTAAGACAGTGAGTTGCTGAAGTTGATCTGGCAGAGACTTGAGTCTATTCCACCCATGTATTTGCAGCTCTTCAAGGGGTGCATGAAAGGGTTGGATTGAATTCAGACCAGGAAAAACCTCCAACTTCTCGGAGAAAGGACCAATTGTCAACTGCTTCAGTTGAGTGAGGGAGTATAAGCTGTCCTTTGGAAAGTAAGTCAAGCTTGGACATTTTGTGATCTCTAATTGAACAAGGGAATGCAATTCTTTCAACTCATCAGGGATAGAGGTTAGCTCTATGCACCATTGTATAGACAGATTTTCCAGAGACAAGCAGGACTGTAGCCCAGTTGGAAGAGAAGTTAATTTATGACATCGTTGAATGCTGAGTGTTTTGAGAGATGACAGGCCGCCTACACTGGGAATGGACTCCAGATAAGGACAAACTTCTATTCTTAAATCTTGAAGAGATGTTAGGTTTTGCAAACTACCAATGCATTCTAGATCTGGACAATGTTTTATTGTCAGGCCTTTAAGAGAGAGATTTTGCAGATCAGGAATGGAGAATAGATCGGAAAAATCTTCAAGCCTCAAATATTGAAGAGAATTGAAGACCTGCACACTTGGAATTGGAGGAGAGTTTGACTTGTTTTGACACTCATTTTGGCACTCAGCTGAAGGAATGGACTCCAGGTTTGGACAACATTTTATTGTTAAATCTTCATGAGCTGTGCTAGCACTGGAATCCATGGATAAAGATTTCAATTCTTCACAAAAGCAGATTTCCAGTTGAGCATTCAGTGAAATAGATGCCAATAGAGGACAGGACATGATGGACAACTCTTCAAGGAAAGGAAACACAACTGAATGGTCTTCTCGTACTGCTGGCACCATCAATTCAACTAGATTGACCATGCGACGGAGAGACAGTTTTTTTAATGCTGGAAAAACTGCCATTGTTTCACTGAATCCAGTGCTTCGGTAAAACTTCATGTCAATAGTTCTTACCTTATCCAGCCCATCTATCTCAAGACTTTCAAGACGAGGAAGATGTCCAAGCATTGACAATTCGCACCTCTTGCAGTCTATCAATTTCAGATTCACCAAACAATTGACTAGCGAGGAATCACCATGAGTAGGAACTTCCATCAATAGCCAGGATGGCAGCTTTTCACCCCCATAGTGCTCAATCTTCAAGGTCTCTAACTTAGGGTGAGGCTGAAGGGCCTCCAGCACTTCCTCGTCATTCTTGAAGCATTTTCTTCCTGATCTCCATACAAATTCCAATTTGTAAATCTTTGTTTTTCCTCGTCAATTTGCTTTCTCAGCTTCTGTTTTGTTTTTCACCTCCTGAAGATTGTATATCGACAGTTGTCCTCTTAGGCCATTTAAGGATTCCAGTTCTTGAATTGTACTGTCACTGTCTTTCCCCACAACAAAGAATGGCAGTGTTTGAAGTGAAGTCAAGCACCCCACCTTAACTGGCATCTGGTGATGATAAGTGAAATAAATATGCCTCAGGCTACGTAAATCTCGCATATTTCGAGGAAGTGATTCAAGAGATGCGCACTCAATGAGTCTTAAAGTTTGCATTTTGTGGAGATTGGTGATGGATTCGGGTAATGCTTTGATGCAAGTCCGTGAGAGATCGAGAAATCTCAAATATTCCAAGTTACCAATTGAATCAATTAACTCTTTGATATCAGCACCATCTAGGTTTAGAGTTCGCATATGTATGAAGTCGAATGGCCAGTGAAGGACATCAGCAGCATGAGTGAACAAGGAAACCAGACTGCTACCCTCAATAATTGGCATTACCCATGCAAGCTCCACATCACAAATGAGATTTGCATGATAGATAACAGGGTATACACCATCTATATCGGAACAAGTCTCCAAATTCAATGTACAAAATTTTGAAACATGCAACGCAAGATCATGCATAAGCCTACTCATCTTACAGCTTCTAATATTCCCACGTCCATCCCATTCCACAATTTCAAGAAAAGAACCATCAACAAGCTTATTGAAAAACACTTCACCTGTATCTTCCATCCTCTGATCATTAGATTGCACAAGAAACCCTTCAGCCATCCAAAGCTGAATCAATTGTTCCTTTTCAACAGTAAAATCCTGAGATAAGATTGAGCAATACGCAAAACACAGTTTCAAAGCTGCCGAAGGCAGATGATAGAAACTTTTTAGTAGTATCGGAATAATTATATCTTCATATCGAGGAATGTCCCTAAGGCATCTGTTTTTAACTGACAACCATTGTCTCCTCTCCTTTCCAGAACACATCTCACCTAAAAAATGTGCAACTAAGGGCACACCTCCACATTTGCTTGCTATCTCTTTTCCAATAACCTCCCAGTCCCGAGGCAATGGCTCTCCAGAGACTTTTTCCCTGAAAATGGACCAACATTCAGCTTCGGATAGCGGTTTCAAATCATGCCTGCGCCCAGGAAAAGTCTCCAATATTATGGATGCCGCTTGCCCGCTACGAGTTGTAACAAGAACAGCACTCCCATTGCTTCCACCAACTTCTAACAAGCATTTCTTTAATCCATCCCACTTGTCGACATCCTCATTCCAGACATCATCAAGAACAAGAAGAAATCGTTTCCCTTGCAACTCTTTAGAAAGGTGTTCAAGCGTCTCTCCTATGCTGTCTGCCCCTCCAGCCATGTCTTCACCAAGAGCCTTCAGCATCTCACTTAACACGGTCAATTCTTCAAAATTATCAGAAACAGAGATCCACACTGTCTTATCAAAAAGCTGTCCCTCTAACACTTTCTCACTCACCGATCTAGCCAAGGCTGTCTTTCCAAGACCTGCCATACCCACTATAGGGAAGGCATGGAGAAGTTGGTGATTGGTCGACGATCCCATCAGAAATTCGACAATTTTTAAGACATCGTCTACCCTTCCCACAATTTCACATCATCAGATATAACGCCAAGACCGGATGATTCAACTTGTTGTCTGTTGGATCTGATCTCTTCCAACGATAGGGAGATTTTATTGAGTACATCAAGCATCGTTTCCAAGTCCAGCTGTATCCTAGCACCCACTGTCAGGCCAAATAATCTTCCGGAGTCAGCTGTAGACAAGTACATCAACTGGTCATTGTAAGCAAGCTCGTCTAATAAATATTCAATGTATTCAACATGTATTTGAAGATCCAAGAAATTGTCTGAAAACCGGCTCGCCACTACCCTCTCCTCCGTATCTTGTAAAAAAGCTTGAATGCTCGGCAAACCCTCTTTCAAAACTTTCACTGATCTTTTTAATCCGTAACAAGGATCAATCTCTTCGAAATCTAATAAGCCCAGCTTCATCAGCGCCTGCTCCAAGGCATAGGTGATCAACAGAAACCTGGCCATTTCTCTCTTTTTTTTAGCAGAGAAGAAGAGTGTAAGAGAAGTGAAATAAACGCCTTGCTATTGCAGAACCCTAAACATAGTTGCCTATTCACAGCCTATCAACAATACCTTACGTTTGGGATAATTAGTACACATATTTTACAATTTGTTTTAATCGAGTCCGTATATGTAAATAAATTATTCACTTGTTTAAATATTTATTTTTTAACAAAATAAATGAAATTCATGTGATTCGAAATAAGTAGACAATTAATAGAT